>JAUEJL010064284.1:0-17773 GCA_032274825.1 Drosophyllum lusitanicum | reverse complement strand
TTTTAAAATACCATGGGGGGTGGTAGTATTTCCCAATTCCTCTATATAAGGTAATTGGTGGGATTTCTTTAAAATCCTATCATTTGAAATCCTTAGCTTTTTTTCCAAATAAACACATGATTTCTTAGATTTTTAATTCCCAATCCCAGAAAATCCCAAATAATGCAGTGAACCAAACAGGGCCTTAGTGTTTTTAGTTTCACGGTGTCATAGCATCTTTCAAGTAATTTTTTTTTGACAAGATGGAATTAATCAAGGGCCTCTTGGCATTTAAAAAAAGTGTTGGGGGCTTTTATTGTGCTTTTAATAGTCAAGGGTCTAAATTATGAAGAAAAGAAAGAGACAAATTAAAAGACTGAAGGAAAGGTGTTGACGGAGATGCGAGTCATACGTTGACTTCAAATAAAAATGAACACTGAAAAAAAGAACTAGTTGCTTTCATTTTGGGAATACAACTATGGAATATGATATTTCCTTCTACATGGTTTTTTTATACGTTATTCAAACAAAAATGTTAAGGTAGTGAGATTTTTTTTAAATAAATATATATCTTATATATCCAGATTAAAGATTTGTTGGCTAATATTTAAGCGTTAGCATGGCTACTCTTTATCAGGGCTGAGCATAGAAATCGAAATTCGAAACTAATCCATTAAAACTAATATAACCGAAACCATTTCAAAACCAATTGTTTGGTTTTAAATTTTGAAAAAAACGATGAGTTCGGTTTCGGTCTCTATTAAGAAACCGACCCACTAATATTTAATATATTATATATATTTTTTAATTTTATAATTATTAAATAGAAGTCAATGAAACCCATTAAATATTTCAAGGTCTAATTACTATGATCAATAACTTTTTATTCCATTTGTCGTTTACCCATTTTTTATTCAACATTTATATTATGATTATCTAATACAAAATACGTTTATGTTTTAAATATTTGGACTAAAAATGATATTTAGTGTTGAAATATGTTATTAGACATTAAATTTAATGATGGAAATTAGATATTGTTGCTGAAATTTGTATATAATGCTAGGAAAATGAAGATTAGTGTATAAAATAATATATATTAATGTTGAAAACTAGGTGTGTTCGGTTTTAAAACCGAAACCGAACCGTTAATTACTAGAACATGCCAAAACCGAAACTGATATAAACTGAAACGATTAGGTTTGAAATCTTAAAACCGAAATTAGCAAATTGGGTTTGGTTTGAGCTTAAAACCACCTAAAATCGCCCCATGCACACCCCTAGCTACTTTATAATATTTATATATAACAATAAAAATGAATAGGCCAAGACACTCTAGTATAAGTTATTCTATTTGTATATATGAAATAATTGGCCAATAAAAGTTAATATGTTAGTTATGTTGAATGAGAATTTGTTTTGAGGAAATCATCGGATAATTAATTTATTCGGTTACCTATAAACAACATTTTAAAGCAAACTATCAAAAGTTCTGTTGAAATCTATTGGCGGAATATAGTTTGTATTTTATATTTATGTTGGTTTTTTTAACACCTAAAAAATAGTCTAGTCAAAGGAGTTTTAGCAAAGGAGAATTTATTTTTTTTACCTACAAAAAAGAGTCTAGATAAAGGAGTTTTGGCATGACTATCACCCCGCTTAAAAACCTAAATTTTATTAATATTGTATCTATTCATCTTCAAGCAAAATGCTAGAAGAATAAGATTACAATATGAACTAGAATAAGAAAAGAGGATTACAACACCGACCAAACAAGAGAGTTAAATTTTGATCCCCCATGTTGAGAATCTTTAGTTGTCAAAAACCACCTTAGTTTCTTTCTTTCCAAACAAACCACACGACACTCCTTGTAATAGTACAAAAGAATTTCTTTTTTCACTTTGAATTACGTACCTTTATGTAGCAGATTGCATATCAATTCATTTAAGGAGGAATGTTGGAATTCTGGAGCTTACACCAATCCATCATGCACCCCCCTCTACACACCTTCTTCACCTTCGGGCATCCATAGAAGAGATGCTCAACTGTCTCTTCCTCACCTACACAAATAGGACATAACTTTGTGCCAAGTTGAATACCTCTTAACTTCAAATTAGTTTTTGTAGGAATACGTTTAAGTATAAATCTCCAAACAAATCAATTAACTTTTGGAGGGAGCCATTTATTCCAAAGGCTTTGACCCAATTGTGGTATGTACAATCTCACTTCGATAATATTTCTCAAAGATTTAACAGAAAACTCTCCACATGAATTATCTTCTCATCTCCAAGTATTCAGGTTATCAGATAGAACAACTTGTTGTAGCATGCTTTCCAATGTTTCGATCTCATTTGATAGTTTAGCAACTTCGTTATTCTTGGACCAGACCAAACAACTTCATTACCAGGAGTAGCACCCAATCAAGAAGTAACAGTGCAATTTTTATCAACTTCTAACTCAAATAATTCCGGGAATAAGGATTTAAATTATATATATATATATTATAAATTTATGTTGGCGTATAGCCCATTTATACTTTAGTTAAGTCGGTATGTACGTTGTTCTTGTATTTGTGTATTATTTACTTTTTCAAGAAAATCATTTACAAGGGGTTGCTCGTAGCTATGGTCTCATTAACACTAATAATATTGAATTTCTTTTTCCTTGTCCATGAACTTCTCAACAAAACATCAAATTTGAACCCATAAAAGTATTGTTAAATAATAATATTAGAACACTTTTATTTCAGCCTCACCTTCTTCTTGTCTATTCGGTTGAGGCCTTTTGTGTAGTCATTTAACGAATCCTTCAACTCACTTTCATTTCTTTGGATGTCTTTGTTACTCTCATGTGTCTACACCGCACAAACTTTCTCTTTTAACTGGTGCCTTTCTTTCAGGGGTTCTCTCACAACATAAGGGGCATCATGCTCTATTCTTTTTTCCATAAAAATCATCATTTATTATCTTGTTTATGACAAGAATGTTTTCCCCTTCAGATTGATTACACTACTTTCATCTTCATCTCGTGACATCCTCGGAACTGTTCTAACTTTCTCATATTGCTACTCCAGCTTTGTCACCTATTTCCACCATGTCATCTCGATCAGTCGCCTCCTTCCTTACCTTCACCTTTTCCAAGTCTCTGACTTATTCCTCAGTCCTCACCCTCGCAATCCCCATCATCATTCTTGCCGACATCCATGTCAAGACCCCCCGGGGGGTCATACTTGTCTATACCTCGTAACATAACGTGCATCATGTCTAGATATTCTTACAAGACAATCATTTATCCTTTTGATGCTTTTGACGAAACTATTTTTCCATTGTAATCAATGAGACCACTTCTTTGTACTATGATTTCTTGAAAGCTCTTAATCAGACTCTTCTCTTATTGCCAGTCTAGCTTCGCTAGTCCCTTATTTCCCCTTTCGTCATCTTAATCATCTCTTTGTGGGCTTCCATGCCTTCACTCTCTTCCATCCACTTCTCACCGTCACCACAATCCTCACCTTGTCGTTGTATTTTAAGTATATATTGTGTTCTCTTTCAATAAAATCAATTACGGAATCATTCACGAAATTATAAAATCGATCATAGTCAAGCCACACGTACCCGTTGGCTTGTGAGACAAATCCACCGGTCGTTAAAATGTCGACATTCTCTTATAAATGCATCGCAATATACTAGTATTTTACCCCCACAATGCGACAAATCCACGGGCAACAATATGTTTACTTTTTATAATATCTCAATTTAATCTGTTGCGTTTTAATTTAGAGCGAGAAGAGTACGGTGATCAATAACATGTAAACTTTATACAAATTTAAAATTAATTGAATACTTAAGTTTGACGAACAACATCATTTTTGGCCTTATATGATTAAATTTTGGTTTCTACCTTAACTAGTTTAGTTTACTAATAATTAATTAGATGTCAACTTATTGTATTTTTTAACTTTAATTTCAAAAGTTATTCTTTTAATATAAAATCGTAAAAAAACCATTAAAACTTAAATACATATTTAATTCTAATAAATTTTTTTGATAATATATATTATGAATTTTCATAGTTGAGTTTAGTATATTAATACTTTAAATATTTAAAGATATATATTTATTATACGGTTTAGTGAATTTTTTAATTTTAGTTTAAGAAATACTTATGTATAAGAGTATTAAGCATAAGCAAAATATCAATAAACTTTAATAAATATATAATACTATACATACATATATATATATATATGTATATATAAATTATTGCAGATTAAATTCTAATAGTAATTAAAATATTGATTATTACTAATTTTTGTTGAAATATAGTGTAACCGACTTATGTAATTTATTGTACATTAAATTCAACCAAAATTTAGCTTAAATTGATTTAAAGTAGTGTAAAAGATGTCTTAATACTTATACTACTTAACTTAAAATAGTCTTAAAAAGAACTAAATATTTTATATAATAATAAAAATATACTACATATGTTATTGACCAACACTATCTCATAGTCAAGTTGACATCTTTACAATAATTTTTTCAAATTATTTTTCTCGCCTTATTTTTTTGAATTATTTACTTTCTTTTCTCATCAATGGAATAGGCTTTCTATACTTTTTCTACAATTTTCTTTTGTGTAAAATAAATTATAAGAATTATTGTGTCCCTTCACTCAATCCCTTGCTCAAATTCCTTTCAAAATTCTCATACGCCCAGTAAATCTTGTTTAATTTCCACACGTTATTGAATTTAAGTCTTTGTCATTATTAAAGTTGTTGTGGTCAATTGCATACCAAACCCCCATTTTGTCTAGCGGCATGAAATTAGCCTTCATAATTTTTTTTATATTTTTATGTTTAACTCTATGTTAATGTATAAAGTAACAAGGGATGTGATTATTGCATTTTTCAAGATTTTAGTTTCGTTTTCTGTTACCATCTTATTGTTAGTCGTGAATCGGGATACTGGTTAGTAGATGATCCTTAAGGCGCAATACCCTTTTGTTGACAAAGCCGCAACGATTCAAAGTTCAAGCCAATTGGCCATTCACTACTATAGAATCATATTTTCAAACTGCATCTTTCGTTAACAGAGAACATTTCCCTTTGAATCTTACAACGATTATCGAGGATATTAGAGTTTGGACATCCCAACTGGAAATCTCCTTCTCTTGGGTCAGTTACGAGTGTAATTTACATCACAAAATGTTGCAAAGTTTTGTTTCGACTCTAAATCACCTTTCTTAAGGGATGTAAATTTTCCTGAACATATTATCTCCATTGCAAGGAGTGATTTTCGTTAAAAAAAATTCCTTTCTATTAAAAAACCTTAAAGAGAGAGATATTATTATTATTATTATTATAATGTATTTAATTGTTTAAATAATTAGAAAATAAATTAGAAACTAAATAAAATGAATAAAATAATGGGATAAAGACAATTTGATCGATTCAACTTTGAGAGGAACGAAAAGCATGATAAAGTCGAGTGGAGAGAGACCGGATCCGGAAGTTTTCGAATCCAAAGATCAAAACCGTTAAAATTGGCAAACTATATGGACTAAATGTAATTAACTCAAAAATTTATTAACCTTCACACTTATTTATCTGTACGTGTTTGTAAGGATTAACTTTTTCTCCTCAAATAAAATATATATGTCGTAAATTATATGTGATTGCCCTTAAATTATGCGAGTTTAGAGATTAACAGTTGCAGTGTAAAATAAATTCAAAGAGGATTTAATTTTCAGTCTTAGCGTGCAACTGAGGTCATTTTTATGTTTTGAATACTCATTTTTCTAGTGTAGATAACTTTCCTCAAAACTATAATGCAAATTAATAATATAATATGTTGTTTTCATTTTCATTTTTTTCGATGGGGAACCATTTCTTTAATATTTGTGTATTGAGTCATCACTAAAAAATATGCATTCTAGAAAAATTGGAAATGACAAACAAAAGGTTTTACCTTAGTTGTGGAATTATAATATAACATTTATAAGGGTTATGAACAGTAACCCTGATAAATAATTATTATATATTTAACAGCTTAGCTAAGAAAGTTAACAATGTTTGGGTTGATGGAATGGTAAAGTGTAAAGAAGTTAATCAAGTTATAGTCTAGGTCAAGGTGTTAAAATTAATTTATTATATGTCAATTTTACCCTGGATATTTTTATGAGTTCTTTTTTATTTTTTGATATGTTTTATGTAGGCTTTTAAAGTGGAGTGGCTAAAGGGTAATCACAGAAGTCTTGAGCACCATTTTGCAAATGTTTCAGTTGTTTGAAAGGGTTACAGCTATACAACAATCTTCTCCTTTTTTTCTCTCCTTCGAGATCCTCCTTCTGGCTAATTGATCCTAATCCCTAATATCAAGGGGATTGATTGTTTCCTTCTTCTAGCATATCTGGCAGCCTATAAATCAAGCTTTGGGAGTTCTTTTGAGCAGACACAGATTCTAGCTATCTCTAAATCATCTGTTTGATTCTCCATTTATACCTTAGAAGTTTATTTCTCAACCTTTGTTGGAGAGTTGTTTTTCTTTCACAAGGTTTCAAGCCTTTATTTCTACAATTTAGCTTTTTTTTTCCTCCAATGCATAATATATTAACTAAATGAAAAATATAAGTGTTTCTTCTCTAATAAAAGCCATTTTCATGTGTCATGATTCTAAGTACTCAAATTCCACGTGACAACACTATAGAGCCTGTGTTTATTGCTTTCCCGCTCATCTCTTTCAGCGAATTCGGGCACAAATTCTTACCTAAAACTACTCACTATTAATCTTCTTCTCCAAGTTCAAAGTACATCTTTCACTTGTGAGTTCTCACCGAAGTCAATTTATCTTCAAAGGAAAAATCCGTCCGTTCTATTCATTGGGCAAAAAGAAACATCATCGAAGCAGAAAACAAGAAACAAGGGTTTATATTTAAAAAGGATCTACTGCAATATCATCTCGGTCTTAGAATAAATCAATAAATCAGTTATTAAAACTGTTACTAACTCCACCAACATCGAGCAACAGACTCTATTCATCAAACTTATAAATTAATGTTGTTAGTGCATAGGAATGTCCAAAGGGCCTAATCACAACTCGTAGTGCCCATGTATAGTTCTCAAAGCTGTCTTGGATACATTTTCTTCTCTAACTTCAGCTAGTGATACTGGACGAAGGTCTATCTTGAAAAACCACACAGCTACTTACAATTGAAATGAGCCGTCTATTCTAAGCACATGATAGTAGTTGTTCTCTATAACATATCGAGCTCCCTGTACTCTGTACACGTTCGAAAGAGTTGCCTTTTTTTTTTCTTAACACACAGTATTGGAGCACTCCACGGTGAGCAATTGGGTCTAAAGAAACCTTTATTCTAGTAACTTCTATAGCTGCTTGGATGATTCTTGTGGTGGCTAAAAGATATGTAGCCTTAGCTAATGTCTCACCTGGCACAAGACCTATACCAAAACTCTACTTGAGAGTCTGCATGAAATACCTGACAAATATTCTAGAAGTATGTCTGGGAAGTCTTTAACTACCAAAATGCCAGCAACTGATAACTTTCTCTTAGAAACGAATGTTATTTAAACAGAGTTTTGATAACCATAACTATTTTTTGAAAGTCTTCTTCTATGAATGTTTTAACCAGTACCAAATGATAGATGTTGAATAACAATATTTAGTTATATATTGAACTAACAATATGGGTTTAAAAGCGATTTTCGAAATAAGAATGTTACAAACAAACAAACACACACACACACACACACTCTCTCTCTCTCTCCCCCCCTCTCTACAACACCACCGTTGACAGGAAAAACCGTAATGTATCATCTATCACCATCACCTTGATCTTCCATATTATTGGTTATCACAAAGAAAAACCCTAGTTTTATTCATCTCCCATTTTCTTTCTCTAGAGTCTCATACCTACGCACCACCACCATTGGCGACGGGAGACACACAACCTCCATCGCCTACAACATGAGACACCACCGCCATCACTGCCGTCGCCACCACCTCCACTGTCCCCTTCCAGCCGCTACATGTTTGGTTAGAAGAAGGCCTATCGCTGCCACCTCAAGTTCCCGTCATCACCGCCCCTCCACTTCCCCTTACAACTTCGAAGAGTTTTAGGTTTTGATCCAACATCACCGAAATAGAGGGAGTTTCAAGCCTTAATATGGGTTTTTGGTAATGATTTATGTTTGGGTTTTTTATTTGACTTTTTATTTAGGCTTATATATTGGTGGTTGTTTTCTGAAAATAAATGAGGGAGGTGGTGGTTGAATATGGAGAAAGTGATGGTTGTTGTGGATGAAGATGGTGCATGCGATGGTGGAGATGGAGATGGTGATGGTGGACAATGGCAATGGTAATGGGTAACAATCCGGGAGAGTTAAAGAGAGGTCTTGGATAAGAGAGATTTATTTATTAAATAAGATAGAGAAGAGAGTGATCTGATTTTTTATTTTTAAAAAAAATTTAATAATGAATTAAAAATAAAGAAAATGAATAAAAAAACGAGAGCAAGGGGAATTTGGTCATTTTTGTTTGACTAAAGACTAGAAGTGAAGAAGGTTTCATCATTTTAGGATCAATACCGTAAAATTTAAAAGTTTAGTACTAGAGCTGTAAAAACCACCAAACTATATACCAAAATTGTAATTAATTAACTCTACATCTTTTTTTCTTTTTTTTATTTTCATACCATTTATCCTTTTTTTAATTCAATCGGTTTAATACACGAGTTTCTAACTTTATAGTAACACGTTTTTTTCTCCTGTTATATATGAGAGTAACCTATTTCATTTCATTTTTTTTATCTCTCCGGTTTAATGGTATGCAAGGTGTAGATCGTTGCCTCATCGCCGAGATTTTATCAATAAAATCTCCTTTGTATTAATTTAAAGAAAAGAATATTGTCAAGTTGACCATAGTTAGGCGTGTTTTAAATGTGAGCCTCGAAGTTTTTTTGTTAATTAAAATAACTAACAAGTAATCGTGGGATGATTCAGATTGCATTATACCCTTTAATCTTTGTTTATTATGTTTTAAAAAGCCAAGTTGAGTTATAAAAAAACATAAAATCCAGAAAACTTGATGTAACATTAAAACAATCAGATTAGATACCCTTTGTGATCCACAGGTTGGTTAAAAATGATAAATATTAAACGTCAATAAAAAGATATTAATTAATTAAAAAATACGAAAGAAATGATTAAAAAAATAGTGACAGACGAAGACAATACACAGACTAGCGATTGAAGCGTTGACGCAAGATTGAAGATAAACATGATGGTAGAAAAGTGATATCATGATATGAGAGACGTGATGTATTTTTTATAAAAGTCATTCGATCATTATAGGCAATAAGGTCAAATGTTTATTTGTTATAATTAAAAAATATTTATAAAGATTAAAAAATATTTAAAATGATAAAATTTAGAATTTGGTTAACTGTGATATTTTGAAATGTTATAGAGTGTATATATGATATTTGTAAATTATGGTGGAAAATATGATAGATTAAAAAAAGGCATATATGAAATTTTTTTAAATAATTTTGATTCAAATTAAAGTTAAAATTGAATTCAATCTTAACCAAGAAAAGTCAAAATTGAAACTCTAGTTTTGATTAAATCGATGGTTAATATTAAGCAATTAAATTTATTTAACCGAATGAAAGATTATGATCATTTAATAAATTTAATACATGTTGCTTTCAAGAATGTAATGATATGTTATTCGCGCGATTCAATGTCACGGAAAATTTTTCTACAGCAACATGTCCATTTTTTTCATTTGTCTTTTATTTGCATCAACTATTTTATTAATTTTAAAAATAAATTCTAAAATACATTAAAATAAAAAAACAGTTTATATTTATGAAATAAGAAGAGAGAAGTTAATAAGCTTTTGAAAATTATGTTGATGTGGGTGGATAATTGTGTTTGTGTGAGAGAGTGTGCTGGTGTGGGAGAATATATTTTAAATGAATAAAAAGTTAAAGTAATTTAGAAGAGAAAATAAAATGGTTAAAGATTGAGTGAATGGGATTAATTTAGATAGAATGAAAGGTTAAGATTTTGTCTTGATAGAATTTTAAGAACTTTTAAAAGTAAAGAGAAGAGAGAGTGATAAATGGTTTATATAGTAGTATAGATTAGAAGACTCCTGTTAATATAACGAATAAGATGAATGGGTTGTCCGTTGAAGTTTTGGCGAGGTGTTGCAATATTTTATTAGGAAAGTTTTCGTAAAAGATAACATAAAATTCAAATTTGGAGGTTACATATATTTTATTTTTCTTTAACAGTGATGTAAATTTAATTTCAACATATAAGTTAAAAGAAAACTTTATCGTAATTATGAAATAATTCATCAAAATTTAAGAATAAACAATGAGATATACGAACTCTGGCATTTGCATAAGACAGAGTTCGGAACATATGGAATAATATGAGTTTAATCTCTATGTTTAAGTTCAGAATGACACAATTAGGCCAGAAAAAAAGAACCTCTTAACTTTTAAAAATAAAGCTAACTTTCCTCAAATGCGAAAACAAACACATGAAGTTAGCTTTCCTATTCATAAAATACTTGCATTTTCAAAAAATCAAATTACTTATATTTTGTACATCTTATAACACTTCATATAATATTTGCATTTTCAAAAAATCAAATTATTTATATTTTTTATATCGGGCAAATTGCCGAGAAAGGTAATCTAAATATCAAAATTTGCCGATAAAGAACGTCCAATTTTTTGGCCGAGATAGGATTATAAATTTCAATTTGTAACAAAAAAGGGTATAATGCGTGAAATTTATAATCTTTTTTTGTTAGGTCTAAGAGGTCATTATACTCCTTTTTGTTACAAATTAAAATTTATAATCCTTTCTCGGCCAAAAAAATTGGAAGTTACATTTATTGACAATTTTCGATATTTAGGTTATCTTTCTCGGTAATTTTTCCTTTTACATCTTATAACACATCATTTACAGAAATCAAAATGAAACAACTTGAATAGTAATTTGAACACTACAATAAGACTTAGTAGACATTATCAAATAACCAATATAGCATTTTCATCTATGCATATTCAATAACCCCAATATGTATCCAAAAATCAAACAAACAAATTGAATCTCGATTTCTTCAAGTAACTTCACTATTGTACCCAGAGATGGAGAAGCATATAAAAAACATCAACTTCAATCCTCCATTTTCTTCAACTCAGCATGCATGTACCAAAAAGATTCAAGCAAATCCCAAAATTAAAAAAACTTGATAACGTAGCTTTTGGTGGAAACGCACGGACACAACCACTATAGTGATCTAATATCAACCATTGATTTAGTTAATCCAATGATCCAAAATTGTTCTTTAAGTTTCCCGTCATTAATGCGTCACTAATGAGCCGTTATTTTTTATTAGCCATTGATTATATTTTAATCAAAACAAGATTAGTTCTCGCGATACTTACAATAAGAATGATTCATAAATAAATCATTCTCTATGTATCGATACCCCAAACCAAATTATGCGTGGGGCGGCAGGAAAGGTGGGGGTATGTGTATTTAATCCTAAATTATTGTAATAGCCCTTTAAAATCTCCTGATAAAACAATATCGTGTTTTAATACAAAATTACAAAAATAGCCCTCAAAATCTCTCAAGAAATTACCACATTAGTTTGTGAATTGATATATTAGGTAATTATTCCACATGAAACCTATACATCATCCATTATGCTATCGCCTCCACCCCAAACTCCCAAAGGAACAAATATTGTATACCAATTAACTTAAATTAAAAAAATTCAAATTTAATTATAAAGAGTTTTTACAAAAAATTGATGATGATGTTATGTGTGAATTTCTGAGATCTAATAATTTTACCATTCTTGTAAAAGATTTTATAGCTCTATGTATGATTTACAATTATTGTACTATATATATTAGTATTTTTTAACACCATAAATATTTTAAATTTACATTAACCATTTATCGTATTTATACACAACGTGTTAAGCTAGTCTTCGGCCAAATTTTTAGGCCCATCTTGTGTTTGGGCCCTATAATTGGATCAAGAACTCCAAGGCTCCAACCATGAACCACTTAGATCCTCCCTCCCTATATATATCGGTTTAATTTTGAATACCACTGGCTACCTGCAACAAGTTCAAATATGATGCCAGCTCCATGACTAGTGTCTTCTTTTCGATCTCTGCTGCCATTTCATTGCCTCGCTCTCGAACTTAAAGATGGAGGATCGATGCATGCAGGGTACCAATTTGTGAATTGTGAGCCTGGATCAGATTCAATCAACTTATTGATTGCATTCATATTTCAGAATTCATTTCTACACAGATTCGTATTCCCTTCAATCTCCCAATCGTAGTGTAAGATTTAATTTCGTTATCTTAATTCTCGTATTACAGTCCAGAACTTCGCATCTCGTATTTGTTCCTAGTTCCTTCGCTGATCAAATAGTATTCGTACCTAATTTCGTGCTCAAATGAACAAATTGATGACCTAATTTCGCAACTTAAATGCCTTTTTTTGTGACTAACTCGATAATAAAGTTAGAGTTAGATCTGTGGTATAATATGAGAGCAATTCTGGAACAAACTAAGCTGAACCTCTGTATATATGCATTTTTTTGTCAGATGATAATTATATATCCTTTACAAACATCAAGTATCATAACCAAGGTCTGATGAGTTTATATATGTGTTGCTTGTGTAAAATACTTTCCAGTTTGTCTAACTGCATTATGATGATAGTAGAAGTGTGTGGTGAAACTAAAGTGTCACTATTGTACATCACTACAGTCTACATAATCAAACTCCAATAATACAAATGTTAGATCCATATATGGTTATAAAATTAGCCTGCTTACAGATTCTTGACGTGCATACTAATTACTTTGTTTTTGCAATTTGTATCTGTTTTTCTTGTTCATTGGTTGTTCGATTTCTGTAAGTCACGGTTTCCATTTTTCTCCTGAGATCTGATTTACTTGAACCCAATCTTCCTCACAGGATAGGAGGACTACATAATTGCAACTCTATATATGTAATGCAACAAGGATTAGTTGTAAGTCTGTTTTGTAGTTTCCATCTTTTTGGTAGCTATATTAATTTTATGTAGAAATTGTATATAGGACTAAAGTATATAAGTTATGCACTTATATGAGGAATATTATATAAAATACTACATTAACTGAAAGTTATATTAGAGATTGACATATAAGAGATACCGCGTTATAATCAATTTGGCTTGTTCTGGTATGAAATCTACCTTCTGGATTGATTTTGACACATTGAACTTTCTATTTTTTTTAATAACCTTCTAGATGCATGCTTCTGTGAAACAATCTTTATTAGCTTCAATTCGGGTCAGAAAGAGAAAATTAACATTTGTAATTAATGGCCACCCAAAGATCAGAGGTACATATATTTCATTCATCTTATATATAGACTTAGAGGTTGATGTTTCATCAGTTGTTCATACTTGCATTTAACGGAAATCATTAGTTTTAGCTGTATTCCCAAAACAATCAAGCCATGCTTAGATGTTCGCGGCCTAACCGTTTATGTGTTCATTTCCTATACTCCTAACTACCCAAGATTTCTATCTAGGGAATAACGTGGGGCTCTTTATTTTCTTAAGTCGAAATCATTTTCATTATAAGTGTATTTTATATATGAAGGAAGTATATACATCTTTGAGTCAGTAATTAGGTGATTACTTTAGTTGTTATTACTTTTTATTCCCTGCAATCCACTGAACCACAGCTGAATAATTTTCAACAACATCAAAAATCAAATTGAAGAAACAAATTTTACTTAATTTGACCAAATTAAACCCAACCAACATGATGGAAGGATCACACAACACCAGGCATTACTGTATCATCTTTCTTTATTTAATACTTTTTTCTCACTACCTTTAATTTTCACAATCTCATAATATAAACAATATGAATAAAAACAACAAAAAGAAAAAAGACAGTATCTTAAGACTATATATGATTTTAAAAGGTACGAGTTCATCTGGTTTCTCTGGGCCTTTTGATGATCTAAAATAGCTTTTTAGAAGTTCTCTTTGTGAAACTCAAACTTGGTTGATGTCTTATGTGAGAAATCTAAAGCTAGTTGTTTTAGCTCTTTTACTGGTGCTGGTAATCCACAATAGAATACACCTGTAGATTTTCATGAAACAAAAATGTTACAAAACATCATAAATTCTATTTTATGATATTACAATCTATTATAACAACTAGTTTCATTTTCCATATTTTAAGATAACACATTAACACCTAGCTTTTGATTTTAAGATGTAAACCAGAGGTTTCTTGATAGTATTCATGATATTACAATCTATTCCAACATGATATTCTGTTTGATGATACATATATATTAATTCACTACATGGCCTGGCTTTCCAACTGTATCATCATTCTGTCAACATTTTAAAGCGAGGATTAAACCTGACGACTACTTATGTTTGTGTAAGAATAATTACAATGACAATACCTAATCCTACTTGGACATGGTATGGAGAGATAAGCTGCAGATGGTCATAGCATGTATAAACAATAATTAATTATTATTTGTTTAGAAAGCGGTATCAACGTTATTAATGAACCAATTGCAGGAATAACATCATTAGGCTACACAATTTGAACCTTTTCTGTTTTCTAATGAGAAACAGTCTTTAGTTTGGATTGTTTCTTCTGGTCTCACAAAAGTAAAGATATATGTTCTAGGCCACCACTATTACAAATCACTTTAGACTTGAAAGTTTTCCGGTAGGTGTCTATAAAGTGAACTATAAATGTCCTCTGCATCTTAAAGTTGTTAATTAGCATTTTCCCATTCAAAACATTTACTTCTAACCTTTCTAAGCGAGTGATTCAAATTTTGTTTTATCTCAAACGTATAAAATAGGTCGAGCCAAAAGATTTAGCTAATAACAAAATAGGTTGAAAGTCGTTTAAAATCTATATTTAAAGCACAAAGGCGATCTCTTAAATCATATTTTTTTATTCAAATATCTAGATTATGGTAATAACATTGTTTTTGTAATTATAATTATATATTGCATAATTTTAGTTCTTTAAAATGGACAAAAGGAGTTTACAGTTCCCCAACCCGACCTGGTTGGTTTCTATCTCATGATCACCCTCTTTCATTACCCAAACAGCCTGATCCGCCCATTGTGCCACCTCTACTATATATGAATATTTAAGTATATAGTTAAAATAAAGAATGAAAATAAGTTTGGTGGACTTACCTATTCTAGAACCCTTGTGATTAAGAGTGATGCGCTTGTAGACGTTATGCCAGTTGGGTTTGGCAAAGTGAGACTTAACACGAGTACCTGACACAACATCAACACCATTTTTGGCGTGATTAAGTGACTGAAGCATAGTAATTAAGGCCGATCTCGCATCGCCTTCCTCATAAACACTTGTGCAATAAGTATGCATCTCTATGACACCATTTTTGTCCATTTCAGCAACCTCATCCGTAACGCCTTTAAACCAATCAAACGAACCCTGCTCCCTAGTGACCCAATAGAAGTAAGCCCGTGTTGTTCTAAAGTTATTTGCGCTTGGTGATCCTGAATTATTGTTATGTAGTGTACTACCATTTTCCAAAGCACTTTCTTCCTCTTCATTAGCTTTCATGTTATTCATAATGTCTTTCACAATACTAATCATAGGGGTTACTCCAATTCCTAAACCCACTAGCATCACCACATCATATTCCTTGTAGTCTTGTGCGGGTGCTCCATATGGACCATCGATCGAAACTTTTGGGTAACTGTCAAAAGCAATGTAATCAAGTTATTTAGAAATACACTTCTAAATTGCAGAGATAATAAGATAGGCGGGTTAGATGGGTTGAATAAAGGTCAAAATGGGATTAAAGTTGAAACTTGTCATCTTATAGCACGTTTTAGACAATCCAGGCTAATATTAATTAAAGGTACTAGCAAACACTTTTTGTCCATTTTTTTTTTTTTTTTGTAAATAAGTAATATGTATGTTAATTATGATAGCGTAAACAAAATTATTGCAATTATTATCTAAATCTTTGAATAAAACGATTTAAAGTGATTGTATACATCGAGAATAGACTTGTGACAACTTGCAACCTACTTGATCGTTTTTCTTTTCATTAAATATTATGAATTGACCTGTTCGAGATAAAAACACATCTCAAATTGTCCAATTCTTAAGTAGATATACGAGACTCCACATTTTTTTCTAAATCTTCTTCATGGCACTTTTCAGGTTCAACATTTGAGTTTCTTACTCTTGTGGGTAAGAAACAGTCGAAGTCACTTACTTTGGATTTTCTCCTTGAGAATCAGCGAGCCCACTCTTTCCATCAAGCCACACCTTGTGTACCTACCAAATTTAGACCAAAAGACACATGTTAGGTGATATTTAACAAACACACATGTCATAAAAGAACCTTAACTATATACAGTAAAATAACACTCTTGCGTACCTTTGAAAAGACTTTTCTTAGTTTCTCAGTCCAATCACCAGCAGACCGGATATGCACACTCAAGTAGTCATCACCAGGGGCAGAAGTAATTGAAAATGGGTGCCTGTAGGCATATATCAATCATTAACTTAATGCATTATTTGTCATAATTTATAAGGTATAATTAACTTACCATTCAAATGGGGAGACAACAGAACACTTGACAAACATGTATTGTCCACTCTTGTATTGGAAGCCTTGTGGTTTTGACATTTGAAGTACCAATAAATTTTCAGGATAAACAGCCTAACACACAAAGTATATTCTTCACATATCTTATCTTGTGTATCAATAATCCTAAAAATAGAGGTGGCAAGATGTACGGGTCAAGCAGGTTAAGTCAACACGGGGTTTGGGTTGAGTTGGGGGTCACTTTCAAGTTAGGGTTCGTATTAGCCTGCAAACTTATTTTTGTCCATTTTATAAAATAAATAATCAGTGAATTAGTAATGGTTAAATAACATTATTACTTGGTTAACTTTCAGCCTTTTTGTTTGACTTGTTTTTTAGATAAAGTACAATCTAAACTGACCCGTTTAGAAGTAAACAGGTTGAAAAAGCTGAATATGCGAAGGTAAGATTATACCTTAAGTATATCGACTTTCTTGACATTGGACCGGAACGCTCTTATTAATCTCTCACATGCATAGAGGGAGACTGGTACCGCCACGTACATCCATGTCTGCACCCAAAATCATGGTTTTGTTTAACGATCTATAAATACCCAATTTCTAAGACATTAAAAAACATTTAGGAACTAACCGTCTTCTTGTACCATTCCTTGGTGAGGTAAAGTTTGATCCCGTGAACTATGAGCATCACGTAGACAATGACAAAGAGGTGGTGGGAATACCAAAAGGCATTAAATCCTGTTAATTTCTTTACAAATGAAGGTAGCTTGAGCTTGCCTCGCCTTAGCCATGGTGTTGCTAGCGTAAATGCTATAGTCATTAGTACAACCATTATTATTCCTGTATACCCTTCTACTTCCTTCACAAAATGCCAATAATTCTTGGCTTGATCCCCAAAAAACTGTTGCATTGGTTTATACTCTTCCTCCGTTGCGTGAATTAATCTAGGAAAGTCACATGTTAAATGCGAAATCGCATGTAACCCAACTCCAATCATTATTGCCATTGCAATCATCTATAACAATAATCACATAGTCAGAAGCAGAATCGCTTTTTTTTTTCAAAACCAAAAAATTAATAGTAACTCTGACT
>JAUEJL010064273.1:0-17775 GCA_032274825.1 Drosophyllum lusitanicum | reverse complement strand
AGACATAAAGTCTATCCATGCGTCAATCCATAAACAGTTGCAACCAAAACCAGTTACAACTAATATCATCTGTGAGTTAACATCCACTCACCTCCGGTTCTCAATCTCCACTCAGTGGTCTAATATTACCGAGCCTTGTCCGTTCCTGAGAACACAATAAAACCGAAATCAATATCCGATTCATAAATATATATCAACACATATATATTTATCAAACGAGTGGCTGAAGAACTTCCTAGAGTTTACAAAAAGTTTGGTAACGACAAACATATGGTAAGTGATATGGGGTCATGGTCAATAACGGGTTGGGATTGGGCGGTTGGGGATAAAAATAGAGTCACGGGCAGGGTTGCTGTGGAATACAATGCTCTTCTCAATGCTCTAAATTTGGTTTCCTTGCAAAAAGAAAAAAGAGATAAGTGGGTTTGGATGTTAAACTCGGAGAAGGTATATTCAGTCAAAAGATTAAGGGATTTAATTGAGGAGAAACGCGCGGTAAACCAACAACTACACAATGAAACATTCTGGTCAAAGTTGGTCCCTAAGAAGATATGTATCTTTGCATGGAGACTAGAACGAGAGCGACTGCCGGTTCGGGTGAAATTGATCGATAAAGGGGTGGATCTCCCTTCTGTTCTGTGTCCAAGGTGTGAAGGGGATTCAGAAAGTGTTAAACATGCAATTTTCACCTGCCATCATTTGCACACGATTTGGTTAAATATTCACAGTTGGTGGGGAGTGCCATTCAGATGTGGGACGTCAATCAAAGATCTAGATTTGGGAGTTGTGGGAATGCTTGTACCGTGACAGCTCAAGATTTGGGCTCTTGTAATAAGAGTCACAGCCTACTATATATGGAAATATCTAAACAATTTGGTGTTTTCAAATACAGTTCGAGACGTCACCAATATGATATTCGAATCTCAACAGATGCTGTTTCAATGGTTGAAATACAGGGCAAAAAAAGGAAGAGAGCTATTGTGGGTGGATTGGATCTCAATGCCTTTTTTATGAGTAGACCTTGGTAATGCCGAATGTACAGGTCTTTTGGTGTATACCTAAGTACAGGCCAGTTCTAGTTGAGAAGACCACTCTACTTCTGGTTGAGTGGGGATCAACCGGGTAAAATTGTATGATTTATTTGTTTGTTTAGTCTTGAATATAATGCATGCTTTTCCAATATATATATATATAATGTGTCTGTTAATATTATGGATATTAATACTGCTGCATGCAATATATAAGTTATATTTAGGAGTGTAAACAAGTCAAACTCGACTTTCAACATGACTCGATCTTGGCTTAGAAGAAATTTAGGTGGGTTTGAGCTTTCATGATACATGCTCGAGTTCAACTAGAGTAGGATTCATAATCATATACAACTCAAGCATGTCCCGACAACCCAAGCCCAATTATATTTGCGTTTTTGGTTTTCAGTCCGCTCTTGGGACCGACCCGATATTTTTCAGGTTTAGGACAAAAACTGAAAATAAGTTCTCGAGCCAATCTTCGAGTTTTGATTATTTTTTTTAACAATTTTGGGTTTGGTCCAGGCCAGTTTTAGGTCGATCCAAACAGTCTTTAGATCCCTGCATGCACAGTCCTAATTTGATCCATTGCTAATACGACTTAAACTGATATTGTTTTAGACTCGTGGGTTGGTGTTTTTTTGCCATCAGGTTATTATGGAGTCATGGTTTTTTTAATTGGAATTCATAGGACTTGTATCTTAAAGTGCGTACAAAATATGATTAAGAATATATTAGAAGATTAAGATAAGATTTTAGGAAATTGCCTTGTACTTGCACTGATATATGTTGCATATTTTTGGACTAACAAATGTTTTGTTGATATCTCTTTTAGAAAAATATTAAAATATATTATAAGCATTAAAATTGGTCAAAGAAACAAAATCATTGTATAAAAATAGAGAAAACGTGTTTAGTTCCAGTTTTGAAGAATAAATCTTCTTTTTGTCAACAACATAATTTTCACATATTGACTATGGAGGAACTTAATCATATTATTGGAGAAAGATTAACTTATATTTTAATATCCTTGTGGTTTGATAAATTTTATGATTTGGTCCCTGATTCGAAACTTACGAATCCAGACTCTATTAACTAGACTTCATTGCATTTGTGATTATCCCAAACTTAAAATGACCAAAATACCAATATCACGTTATTTTATTCATTTACTATTCATTATTAATTGACTTTAAATAATAAATTCTATTTTAATCTTTTTTAAAAGAAAAAGATAAAAACTGAAATATTAAAAATCAAAATATTTCTCTTTGCTCACATCTTCTCTCTCTCTCTCTCTCTCTCTCTCTCCATATATGGGGTTTTTGGGTTCCATAGATGACGGCGGCAGAGGTGGTTGAAGATGATGGCGGCGGATGTGGTTGAACATGTGGTGGCGGAGGTGGTTGAAGATGAAAGCGATGTTGGTGGTTGAAGTTGTAGGGGGCAGTAGTGGTTGAATCGGATGGAGGCAACGTGTTGTGATTGAAGACGAAGGGAGCGATGGTGGTTTGAATACAATGGAGGTGGTGATGTGGTAGTTGTAGACGGCAGTGGCCTATGTGTGTCGTGAGAGAGAGAGAGAGAGAGAGTGTGTGTGTGAAGAGAGATAAAGAGATGTCATATTTCAGGTTTTCTAATAAAATTAAATTATAAAAAATCAATATTAATATAAAATCTTTTAATAATGAAAAGAAAAGGAATATAAATTGAAGCAAGGGCAATTTATTAGTCCGCTAAAATTTGAAAGGGACCAAATCTGACAGGGATTTAGGTCAATATAAAGGGATTGGATTCAAATGTTTTTGGACCTAGGGAATAAATATGTAAATTTCATAACACCATAGGAACAAAAAAAAAAAATACAATTTACTCTTTAAGAAAAATCCAACATCACCAATTAACATTACTATGAGATTGATGTTCTTAATACGTTCAAAATGCAAATCCAAAAGTTTGGTAACCATTTTAATAAGAAATCAACGGAATTACTTGATAATGTATCAGCTTTGAGTCCGTTCGCTACTTTTAGAATGTTTGACGCATCAATAATATATTATGAAGTTGAGTTTGCTAACTTAAAAAGCAATACCACTAACTTTGACTTTTTTAATGTCAAAATATTCATTCTTTACGTGGTGTAAATCACCACATTTATAATCTTACTTTCTTCCTTACGTACCATCTGCCACGTATTTCCTTTAATTAATTAAATGGACTAATATATTCTTAAGTAGGTTTAAAATAAAGATTACATCCCTTGATCGACTTCTAGGATATGATGGTGCAGCATAACCTCCTCTCAAATATTATGAAGCACTAATAGAATACCATAAAAAGATCGAAATTTAACATTCTGATTCATGTAAGTTATTTCTTCCTTAATTCTCCCATAATTCTTTTTTTTTTATGAAAGACAATTAATACATATTTTATTGATACTACACTTGCACTTACAATGAAGAAACTAGGGTCTTTTGTAGTAAATCTACCCCAAAATCTCAACTTTATACATCGTAATACACACCAGCTTCCTTCAAATTCAACTACAAAAAATGATTTCATAGCATAGACGGACTAGTGTTTGAGATTTATGAATCTCAAACTTAATTCTTATTAAGCCTTTGATTCCTGTATAATCTATAAGTGCTAATATATATGTAACCATGGACAGACAGTAATGGTTAGATTTAAGTCGAATCATCTAATAACTTAGTTTGTGGACTGTTTGGGTTTAGCTTATTTAGGTGGCTTGTGAGCTTAGTAGTTTATTTATAGAGCTTATTAGAAATTAAAATAGGCGTTTGTCTTAGTTTATAAGCTTAAATTAATTATTAGCTTATTAAGCCAATTTTAAGAGCTTAAAAATGGGCTTATTAAGAAATTTTAAACTAATTAATCTTCTCATTTTTCTTTTTTTCGTCTGCAATATATAATATATCTAAACACTTCTTTTTGCCATTTCTCCGGTATTTGTAAATAATTTTATAACCAATAAGCTACAATTCAAGTACTTAATCTAAACACCATATATATCAACTAACAAGCTTATAAGCCAATAAGCTTAATCCTAAACTAAATCTCATGAACCATCTAAACCGCCAATCATTTGACGTACTCACGGGCCACCTAACTTAGACAAACTCATCGATCTTCTCCAAATAGATCCTGTCATTTAACTTAATTTTCAATGTGCATGTATTACGAAGGGTGGTCAAACTAGCAAGTATTATATATTCAACTGATCGATCATGTATAAGACGGAATTGAAAACCCGAACAAGTGTTAATTACATGTGGTTTATATAACATCATGTACGAATTAGGAGCCAGCCAGGGCAAGAAGATAGATAGATGCCTGCCTATGAATGAGTTGGAAAGAGATTTTTGATGTTGCTGCAGCTTTTGTTATATTTTGGACGGACCGACTAATTTGGATTCATGCGGCCCAACTTCTCTATCATAACATGCCGTGTGTTATATATATACAAATATAATATATTTACTTATTTTATAATCAAGATATTTTAAAAAGTATTTTCATTTATATCTAAGTTGAAGTTTCTTTCCATTCTGTCTTATTCATCATGATTACTGCTTCCAGTGTTGTGCATGGAAATTTTCTCATTATTTTGCTTGATTGTTTCAACCTAGTGATAAATTTTTCTTTTTTGACATACTTAATACTTTGATGTTAAGTAGTTTATATATACAGGGGATAGTTCATTTGAGAACCGTTTTTATTACCAGTACCGTGAGAACCAATCTTGACCATTGATTACAATAAATCAATGGTCAATAAAAATAACTCATTAATGAGGGGACGTATTTCAGAAAAATCAAGGCTCGATCTTTAATGACAACTCACCGGACGCAATTCACAGTTTAAAAGTTATATAAAAGACCAAAATACCCCTATTAATGAGCATTAATGGTGGTTCCAAATGATACTCGCAATAAAAACGGTTCTTAAATGATCTTTTCATTTTATATATATATATATTTCTGTTAATATTAGTCATTCAGAAATTTGATCTAAGAATAAATACCATGGACACATAACACATTTTTTCGCTAAGTGTTCAAAGTTTATTAGTTTCTTCAGTATTTGTTTCTTCACGTATCAATGTTCTTCCGCTCATTTTAAGAAATTTCAACATTTGTTACTTTAAGGATGTATATACATTATAATGAATATTACTCATTTCACAATTTATTTATTATTTTTTTCCAACTTATCAATTTAAATAAGCCCATAAATAAACTTAAGCTGATAAACTTATAAAAGTAATAAAACAAACTAATAAAAACACCTTAATTTCATTTATAGAGGTGTGAAACATTGTCATAGACACATATATTATTATAATTTATAAAAGAAAAGAGTTGAACACAAATTAAGGAAAAAGAATGAAAAAGAAAATTAATTTAAATTAGAAGTGGGTACATAAAATATGGAGAAAAGAAGAAGGGGAAAGTAGTCATTGGTTTCATCCATCCTGATACAGCAGCAGCAGCAGCAGAGGGCAGAATGGTACTATCACCAAACCAAAGTACTACACAGTAAAAATCTATCATACAACAGAATCACAACAGTTGCCCAATACCTTAATGGGCCCCCTCAACTTCCCTTTCTACCCCCTAATCATTTCCCCTTTTTTCTTTTCTTTTTTCCCAAATGTAATGGGCTCCTGATCGTATCCTGTTTTGAGTTTCTGTTTTCTTTTTCTGGGTTTTTATGTACTATAAATTTTCTTGGGGGGTTAAATTGTAATTCCTCCAAATTGTTGAGCAGCAAATGCAATGCATCAAGTGATGTTTGTTGACAAAATTGAGAAATCCAATACATGTCACATTCCTCAGATCTTATCCTTGATGTTGGTGGTACCTCATCTGGCTGAAATTGATGTTCTGTTACAAATACACAGTACAACCCTCAATCAATAATTTTAACAAATATTATATATAATAATAATAATTCAAATAAAAAACAAAGACAAAATTATAATGTTCTTGTTTACTATTCCAACCCAAAAAGAGAGAGAAGAAATTCATACTTCACTAATTTGTGTTTTATTGACAGTTTATAATTAATTAAGCACTATCTCAATCAATCAGATATTAATTAAAATTAAAAACCATAATATATTAATCAAAACACGAATTTGTAACGAAATCAATGAAGAAACTTATAATTATAAAAAAAAATAAAAACATCACATCTTAAAAAAATAAAATGATGATATTTTATAAAAGCTAGGTTAGGAAGAATCTAAAACACATGTGTGAGAGTTGGAAGCTAGTTAGGAAGTAACTAAAATAAGTTTGGTTTGGTTTCAATTTGATGAATTAAAGTCAAAATATTGGACCACAAATTGGGCATGCAGCCTGCAATTTCTTTATTTGCATTCACACCACTACCTTACTCAAGAATTTTGCAATCCCAGTTTTGATTTTTGAATTAATATAAAATATTTTTCAATTCTATTTTTGGACTAATTTTCTAAGTATAGAAAGTAAATATATATACATATGACTCCATTATAAATCTTAATCTTTATTTATATTTTTATTATTATTTTTCAAAATACAAAAAGGTGCTTTTATGCTCATTACATAAAATTGTAAAACCATAAAAAATTTAATTCTATTTAATAACATTTATTTCTTAGATCTGAAGGACCAATTAAACTTGCATTTATTATAAGATAAATTTGAACGCGTGATAAAAACAACTCATTGTTTAGAACAATAAAAGATTCTTCCTCCGATATGTTGGTCCTTTTATATTCTTTTCCTTAAATACCCTTGATTTATTTGGTTCTTTTGCATAAAGTTCAAACATGTCAAGGATAAAAACGGAAATAGAAATCATACTAATTATAGATCTTAGTGTTGTTTGTCAATTTTTTATTAAAAAAAATCTTTAAAAGTAAAATTTTGAGAAGAGCTAATTTCACAAGTTAGTTAATATTAAATTAAATACAAATTAATAAAATTATAAAGAAATGGATAGGTTTTAGACTTATTGTATTTTAATAACTGTGCCCCCAAGTTGCATATTTTGTTATTTTAACATTAACAATATTGGCAATGTGCATGCACTTAGCTTTTATACATCTGATTAATATAATATTAGAATCTATAAGACACTTAATTAAGGGGTTTTTGACTAGTCTAAGTATAATTAAATAATACATAAAAATATACATGCTTCATTTGAGGAGGCCGCAAAATCATTACTGACGACTATATATCTCATTTTTTCAACTTAATTATATCAAGTAAGTAAAACACTTTCTCCTTAAAAAAGCATATGCATGATTAATTAATTAAAGAAATATTTCAATATAAAATATTATTAATTGACTTATTATTTGTAATTTGTAATTATATTTTAAATTTTAATTCAAAACCCACATGAATTAAGAATAGTTTAATTATCAACCAATCCGTTCGTTAAACATGAATAAATGAAAGATAGTTTGTTATTGGATACAACTGTAATGAAAATGATTAATACTGATTTTGCATTATAAAAGATAATAAAAAATGTTGACTCTTATTACATAATTAGTGGAAGTATATAGTACTTACACTATAACTTTATTTGACTACATATAATATAATTAATTTTAATTCAACCCCATCAAGAATCTTTCAAAATAACAACACTTTTGGATTAATTGCCCGTTCAATAGCAAAAATATTTTCGATTAAAAAATAAAATAAAATCTTCTTGAAGATTGTTTTTTACACTTTCTATCACTTATGTCTGTGAACAAGTAGATATTCGTAGATCTTATTTCTCTTAATCACAAAAATAAGCAGTTTAACAGAATTTAACGTGATTGTTATTAAGACCAGCCGCATCGGACGTCAGGTAAGGCTTGGGTTGGGGTTCTACCCGATGGGAACACCATAACACCCCTTTGGGTTGATGATGGTGGGGTTCCAAATCGGGTTCCCAAACCCGATGCCTTCTCCTTTCTTCACTCTCACATTTAATATTTTATTAATATATATAATTTATTAATATTTGATGTGGGTTGAATAAGGTTGGATGTGTGGGTTTGTGGGATAAGTTGAGTTGAAGGTGAAAGATGATGTGAATGCTGATGTAGCAGTGGGGTAAATTGGGTTGGATGCTGGTGGTCTAATTAGGTAATTACATCGATCAAGACGTTTAGTTAACAAGTATTAGGTTTAATAAACTAATTATAATGCCTAATTAATTAAGTTAAAATTAGATGGAAACTATGGATATAAATAAAAGAATTAATATAAAGATAAAAATGTAATAAACTTACGTAGGTACGTACCTGCATATTGTGATTGGAATTGGAGTAATATTGGTAGTGGGGTTGAGGTTGACCACCTTGCTGGCTCGAACCATCGGGGGTGGATGGCTCAGATTCATCTGGGCATTCCAGGTTCACACCAAATAGTCTAACCCTCCTTGGGTTCCCACTACTCACCATTTCTCTACTTTGATTTATGTTTTCCACATTATCATTTATACCACCACCTGCATTCCCGGCCATCATTATTATTTATATATAAATATTAATTAAAAAATAATTAAAACATTTTCTTTATTTCCAGTCGCCCAATTTATTTATGTTTCTAATAACAAATATATGTGTTTCCAATAATTAATTTCTGGATCAAATGAAAATAAAAGTTTCGCTTAATTTCTGTGGTTTCCTGTGTACGTAAATCTTGAAAAAGAAAACAAAAACAATTTCCAAAATTAATGAAGTTTTATAATAAAAATTAAATACTTAATTAAAATATATCTACAGTTTCTCATTACGTAATACGTATACGTACCTACTTTCTTCGACATATAAATTTAACTAAAAAACATAATATTTAAATGTTATAATTTCATTAATTCAATTAGAATTTTATCGGGTTAAAATAAAATAAAAGTGATAATATTGTATGGGACTAATTTATAAGTAACGTTAATATGTTGGAATATATGTAATCAGATGCAGGTTTTAATTCATCAGATGTGATAAATTCCAAATTTTTTTGGTGGGGAAATGTGAAGATTTAATTAGAAATAATAAAGAAAAA
Organism: Drosophyllum lusitanicum; assembly: GCA_032274825.1. Classification (NCBI taxonomy): domain Eukaryota; kingdom Viridiplantae; phylum Streptophyta; class Magnoliopsida; order Caryophyllales; family Drosophyllaceae; genus Drosophyllum; species Drosophyllum lusitanicum. The sequence continues at coordinate 8,663 of JAUEJL010064273.1, read as the reverse complement.
TGCACACGTATACATACAACACAAATGGGGAAAGGGGAAAAAAAATATATCAATTATAATAATAATAAATAATAATTACCTGCATGAAGACAGTCAGGTTGGTATGGATGAGGAAGAGATAGAGGTAGGTGGTGCGAAGGATAATTATACTGCGCATCATAAAACACCCTGGTGGTGGTCCACCCACTAATCTGACCACAACCAGCCGCCTGAGGACTATCTTGCACCGGCACGGCGGCGGAAGGCCGCCTTCTCCACCCAATAAATAGCCGGTCACCGTCGAACCTGTGACGTTCAAACAAAACGACGTCACCGGCATCCAAACGTTTTTCCTTCACGTAACGGCTCCAACCTTTAGTCAACACGTAGCTTTGACTACTGTTCCAGTACGAGTACCTGAACCGCCATGGCTTTCCGGTTTCATCCTCGAAACAAAGCAACAATCCTTTCTGTTGATCAACGGATTCGCCGCCGCCGAGTGGGAAGTATTTCTCTGCGTGTTGTTTGGGAATGACGAGACGGTTGAGCTTACCGACGTCGCTGGGAGTTAAGGGCTTCTCGAACATATGTTCTTTAGAGAGTTGGTCTGCGGAATTATTATCTTGGTCGGAATCTTGATGGTGGTTGTTGTTTATGTTGAAATTGTAGGCGGAGGTGGAGGTAGAGGTGGGTGTTTGAGGGTGGTGGTCGACGACGGTGGAGAAAAGGGAGCTTTTTGGGGAGGAATCCATGATAGGATGAGGGTGCGGGTGCGGGTGTGGGTGTGGGTGTGGGTGTGGGTGAGTCCACCAGAGTGGGTCTGGTAGGTTAGAAGAGAAGTGAGTTAGGGACATATGTGTGTGTGTGTTTGTGAAGGTGGGAAAACTGTGTGTGGGGGCAGGTAGCTAGCGAGAGAGAAAGAAAAGAGAGGCGTGAGGAATATGGTTTTTGATGTGAAGTCTTGTTTGGGATACATGTATATGTAGCGAAGACTTAGTTATGGGGTGGTATTTATTTTATTTAGAAAACAAAATTCTTTTTAATTCTTTTTCTTATTTTTTATTTAAATTAACACTACTACAAAAATGCCCTTTTCCAATGCATTCTATTCGCTTAAAAACTTCGATGAACTTCAGACGAAATTCCAAGGGTGAAGTAACTAATTATATAATGACGGATATCTGACAGATTTTTTATGAATTTTTGACAATTAGTGACGTACTCATAGAAAATTTGTTGAAAAATATTAAATCTTTCCTACGAACTTCCAAAGATATTCCGAGGTTGAAGTAGCTAAGTATATAACGACAGATTTCCGACAAATTTCTGAAAAATTTCCAACAAATTGTGATACATAGCATATTTGTTGGAAATTTTAACATCTTTCCTAGGATTTCCGACGAAATTCCGAGGGTAGAGTAGCTAATTGTATAACGATGAATTTCTGACGGATTTCCGATGAATATTGATCGATAGGAAAGTCGTTGGAAAATATTAAATCTTTCCGTCGGATTTCTAACGAAGTTCCAAGTGTAGGATAGCTAATAATATAGTGACGGGTTTCTGGTAGGTTTTGCGACAAATAGTGATTTGTAGGAAAATATTAAATCGTTCTGACGGATTTATGAAGATATTCCAAGGTTGTAGTAGCTAAGTATATAACAATGGATTTATGTCGAATTTTTGACTGATTACCAACAAATTGTTATCCGTAGCAAATTTTTTTGAAAATGTAACATCTTTCTACGTGTGTAACAATGGATTTTCGACAGATTTATGACGGATTTTCGATGAATAATGGAAAATATTAAGTCTTTTCGTTAGATTTAAGACGAAATATTGAGGGTAAAGTAACTAACTATATAACGACGGATTACGGCATATTTTCAATGAATAGTGATCCCTAGCAAATTCATTGGGAAATTTCAAATCTTTCCGATGGATTTCCAATGAAATTCCATGGAGTAACTAACTATATAACGACGGATTTTTGACGAGATTTTCAAGAATTTGTGATCCATAACAAATTCGTTGGAAAATCAAACATCTTTCCATCAAAAATCCGTTGAATATTATAATTTAAATTCAAGGTTATATACCAATTAGAGATTTTTTAGAGGTTTCCGATAAAGTTTATACGTATGTAATTAAACAAATAGGAATAATAATTTTTTCATCATAGTTATTAAATAATTTTGAAGAAACACATACACGCACAAGCTCAATATCTATGTTCATTATTTGACCATACTAATTTCTATCTTTTATGATAATAAATTATGAAATTTGATTAATGAACATATATAGAAGATGCTTCTTATTCAACCAAATATGAGAATAAAAACAGAGGGTTATTGTGAATAAGCATATTTGACTACTATTATCTCATTTCAACAAATTATGGATGTAAATGACCAAGTCCGATTTTGATAGACTATAATTAACTACTTTCATAAGTGTCTCACTATGATTTACCGTTTCAATCGAGTAATATTGTGACGAGAAATTGTAAACGTGATTAATTGATAGTACGTGGTTGTGATTGAATAGTCAGAAAAAGACATCAACTGATACAGTCATATGAGTTTTTAGATATGTTATTAATTTGATAAAATAAGAGGTTTGATATGAAATTTTTATTTACACGGTCGTGTACATTTTTATACAAATTTATGAATCTTAAATGTTGTGTTTTCATGCGGCGACGCATTCGACGTGTGTGTTAAATTTGTTTATGTGTTTTTATAAATATATAATAGTGTAAGAAAGGGAGTATGCGTACATTATACTAAAAAATTTTAAAAACAAATATAAGGAAACAAGTTTAGGACCGATGCAAATCTTGCAATTGTTTAGTGGCAGACCATCAATTTAAAGTTATATAAAGATGCCAAAATCTTCTCATTTCTTAGATTACTACAACAAATATGGATTTTTCTCATATTTTATCAAAAGTATGTAGAATTTTTTTTAAAAATGCACACTTAAAAGTGTGTAGAATAGTTTAAACAAAGTGTATGTAAAAGTAATAAAAAAACTCACACTTTTAAATCTATAATATTGATTTTAAAAGGTTCACATTTTTAAATGCGTAAAAATAAATTAATAGAAATTGAGAGAAATTCACGCTTAAAAGCATGAACTTTTATAATGTGAAAACTTTAATTATTTGTTCACACTAATAAATGTGATACTTTAACTATATTTATCACATTTTTACATGTGAATTTTACAAAAAAATAAATTCACACCATATTTTTTCACAGTTTTTTAGAATTCTTTACATTTTAAAGTGTGAAAATATTACTAAAAAAGTGTAAAAGATAAACATATTTGTTGTAGTGGATGTGTTACTATTTTAGATGAATAAGAGGTTTTATATACGTTTCTTATCCAAGTGCATGAAAGTTTTTAAACATTTATGAAACAGGAAATATTTGTTTATCATACAACAGTACGCGGGGTGTGTATTAATTTTTTTGTGTTTAAATACTTGTATAATAGTGTAAGAAAGGGTGTGTGGGTGTATTCTATGAAAAAAGAACAATTAAAAAACAAGTTTAGGTCCATTAGAAATCCCTCGCATGTAACAGCTGTAAACCCGGGCTAGTCGTTAGGGGTTGATGGTGAGCATTTGGTGTGTTTGGATATCTATTATGTGATTATAGTATCCTAGTTAATTGATACTTTATGATAATTAATTAATTATTTGAATTAATTAATACGTGTGTATGTGTACAAGGAATTAATAGATTATGTATGTAGGTATGTATGTATGTAGGTATGTAAATGGATTGTTAATAGTACTACCTCAGGCTTAGATAAAAGTAATCATGTTGTGTACGTGTACTGGTTATGTATATGGATATGTATTGACTTAGTAAAGTCACCTCCTCATTTGAAATCAATCTTGAAAGTGTATGTGTGTGTGTGTTTGCCTTGAAGAGAAGAAGAACAAGCTAAACTTGAAATCTTGAACTTGAAGATTAGTGATTGATAATTCAAACTAAGGTTGGTACATGTTTATCTACTGATTCATGTTAATTTTGCTATGCTTTTTACTGGGTTTTCATGCTTAAAAGTTTAAGAACACCATTGTTGAGTTTTGAAGACTTAACTTGCTAAGTGGGTTTTGTTGGTTTTGTGATTTTAAATGGATTTGATGTGTTATTGATGTTTGTATACATGTTATATGATGTTTGTATTGGTTTAGAATTGTTAGAAATCGATTTTCAGATTTATGGTTGTATATTTGGAGATTTGATTGAAGCTGGAAGAAGGCAGAAAGTTACAGGTTTGAAGCTGTTCGTCGCTGAACGCGACGCGTTCCCGGATTTTGGTCCGACCTTATGCTTTGGTCCGACTCTTGGTCCGACCTTGGTGGTGCGACTTGGGTGATCAGACTTTCAGTGGTCCGAACTTTGGAACGCGACGTGACGCGTCGGGGTATTGGACGCGACGTGTCTGGTGCTTTTCAGTTTAGAAGCTTTTGTTTGCTGATTCTTTTGAATTGGATATTATGTGTTTATATTATATGTGAATCTAACTTGATATAAAGACTGATTTCGGAGACTGATTTCGGTGTTGTTGTGTTTTCAGGAAACACAAAGACTCGGTGATATTAGATATCTGAGTGTTGCGATCAAGAAATAGAAGTGAGTGGATGTAAACTCACGGATGGTAAAGGTTATGATTGATATGTTTGATGTGATGCATGTGGTTGTGATTGATAGACTGTTTAGTCTGATGATTATTGATTGTAACTGCTTGTGTGATTATTTGGCTGATACGTGCTCGTAGGATGATAACGAGTATCGTGATAGAAGTCAGCTATGCGTGGAATTGGGCTGGGCCTGATCAGTATTGGTTGAGCAGTTGTAGACCCTCTGGTGCATGCGTTGTACCGAAGGGGATCTAACTGTGCCAATTGGCGGCGGGCTATCGGTAAACCTTTGCTTTGGCCTGCATTGGTTGTAGGTTTTGCGCCAAACTGCCGGTCTTCTGGATTATGTGATTACATGCTTTTGTATTGATTGTGGCTGTTTGGTGTTGTGGTTTAGCTTCCATTCGTTTAGGTTTGTGCTAATTCCCCACAGTTGAACCATTTTTACAGGTTTGGTGTTTGCAGCTGTTTAGCTGAGTTTTGTTAGAGGAAAGATTGACCAACGCTCTAATATTCGTTTCTTTTGTAAAAGACGATTCATATTTTATTTATAATACAACTGATGTTTGGGATGTTTGTATTTTGTGAATGATTGTAAATGTTTGTATTTTATGACAATCTATGAATTATGCTTCCGTAGCGTTTTAAAAAAATGACTTTGGATTTTCGGTGTTACATATTAAAAGCTATAAAGTTGAAAATAATTCATCTAATTATTTATATATAGTTTGATTATAAATGCTAAATTTGAAATATAAATAAGAATTTTATTGAATTATAATTCATAATATTTACTTTATATTGAAAAAGAATCATTTTGAGTGAGTTAGAAAACTTGTATGTCACCACTAACAAATATCTTTAGTAGGAACATAGATATATTATGTTCATAGATGCTATAATTTAAATAGACATGCTTACATATAGTTGTGTGTATCATATAAAAAATCTTACCTTTTATTATACTAAACTTTTAGAAGTTATATTTAAGTTTGCTTCACACATAAAAAATTAAGATAAATTTGGTATATAAATATCTTAATAAAAATATTTTGTTTAAGAGTTTGTTATATACAAAATATATCTTCAAGTAATATACATACAAAGTAAAATATGTATGAAAAAATGTTAGATGATGCTAGCATGCACCATGTAACTTAAATGTCTTATCCTTATATAAATTATAGATCATAAATCATAAATTCATAAGTAAAATATAAAATTACATGACTAATTAATTTATCCTCAAATTAAGTTAGGTTCCATAACATTAGTTCATATTTCTTCAACATATGTAGTTGTATGCTTGAATATTTTATGGTGTCATTTATAATATTGTTTTATTTACATATTGTACAAAATTAAATATATTATTTTAGTATCCATGTCACTTTATCAAATTATTCTAACCAATTTTCAATTGTTAATTTATCGTCTCGTTACATGTTAAATTTCTCACTTACGTATCTTACATACTTAACATATTTACTTATAATCTTAGTTTTAGAGTTTTATGCGATCTAATTCAACCTAAAAGCATATTTAATAGTTGTTGTGATAATAATAATAATAATAATAATAATGATAATAATAATAATAATAATAATAATAATAATAATAATGAAACTATAATTTATTATGTTATGAGGTAAAATGTAATCATATATAAGTTGAAGGTGAAAAATAAAAATATATTTATGGGTGAAAATTAAAATTTGAAGATCAAATGTAATTTATATAAATTAAAAGAGTGAAAAATAAAGATTTGTTGGTAAAATAAAAATAAAAATGAATAATATTATTTTTTTATAAATTAATTATAAGGGATAATGTAAGATTTGTTAAGGGGGTAAAATAAAAATAAAAATAAAAATAAATAATATTATTTTTTTATAAATTAATTATAAGGGATAATGTAAGATTTGTTAAGGGGGTAAAATAAATAATGTTATTTTTTATGAATTGATTATAAGTGATCATGTATCAGATTAGCAGAGAATTAATAGCCAAGAGCAATAAGCTAAAAAATTTCGGCCATATTTGAAGCATAATATAATGTTTCACAACGCATCGTTGTACGTTTTAGTTTGAAATAATATGAAATAATATTTAATGTTATATTTAATTTACCAAAACTTTTCAGTCATGAATTCATTGGAATTTATTTTTGAAATCATATTCTGTTATTCTAAATCTATGTTTGGTATTCGTCATTGGATTTGAGTAGTTAAAACAATGTCTATTTAGAGCAATATTCTAACTAAAGTAAGGTGTGGTGTGGTATGGTAACATGATAAAGTCTCGGGACTTAAGAGCCATAACAAGAACACGATGTTGTTTAAAATGTAATTTAAGGCAACAATTTTACTGATTTGCACTACAAGAAAATGACTTTTTAGTGACTACAAACGTCGTCGACAAAAGTGGAGAAGTCGTCGCAGAAGTCTTTAGATCAGGACATTTCGTAGCCCAAAAGTCATCGCCGAAAGTTGGTCACTTTTTTTTTCACTGACGACTACTGTCGTCGCCAATACCTAATTTTTTAAAAAAATCAAAATTAAAATAAAAAAACTTTTTGCAAGGACATCAATAGTTGCCAAAAGGTTTTTTTAATTAATAAATAATTTTTTGGAAATCAGTTTCAGCGACAACAGGCAATTAGCATATAAGAATTCCTGCCCTAGATCGAAGATCGCATTTCGGACTCTTAATCCCAGCTTTTAGAATAGCTTTAGTGACCAATGAACATTCAATGGTCAACAATATTTTTTATTTTAATTTTCTATGCAAAATAAGCACCTCTTTATTCTTAAACTTTATTTACATATTAACTAAACTTTTTTTCTCTCTTATATTATTCTTCTACCTATTTTATTCTTAATGTGCATATATACAATAAATTTTTCTATCTCAAACAACATCCTATCCTATGTTGTGAATACAAAGATTTTCTTTTTCTACTTAGTTTACTAAATCCTTCTACATGATTTCAAGCACGTGTGAAGTTTCTCTTGCAGGATTAAACTGCGTTCCTTCTACATGAAGTACGTGTTAATTTGTCACTATTAATTAATGTTTGTTAATCATTTTGTTTCAAATTGCTGTAAAAATATATAACACAGTGTGTATATATTTCCCATGATCAAACAAAAGGTGGTTCATATGTTGATCGTATATACTAGCTATACCTCAAGAGATTTCATGGGATACAACACTTCATATAAGTCACCGTGCATTTAATTTTATGCATGTGTAAACAAATTAAGTTCATTTTCTCTTGATAATGTATAGTTTCTGCATCATGTTTTTTATGTTCAAGGATCACGAAAGAGACGAAACAGCAAAAATTAAGAGTATTATACTTGGAGCTCGATCGATAATTCTGAACTTGTTGGCCGGTCTCAAAAAAACTAGCTAAGAGAAATTGAGAGGGGTAATGTAATAACAGATCTTATATATATACAGGTTCTGATAAATCAGTAAGACCACTCGCACATGAGACTGGGGTAAAAAGATATTAATTGTGTGACTAACCTCGATGAGTCATGATTTAGAGGTGAAGACTTGAGAATTAATGATATGTTCTGGCCAAAGTACATACGGTCTCAAAGTAAGCAAACTGAGGCACAAAAAATTGTAAACTGATCGAGGCAGGCACTAAATAAGTGTTGATCTAAACATGAAATCAAGAGTATTGAATGTAAAGCTTTTGTTTATTGATCTGAGAATATGTGTTTACATTACTTTCTCCTTCTACACGATTACATATATATATACTACATGAAATTGGCGGTTTCCGGCCAATTTGAAGGCCGTCGGCGGTTACCGTCACGGCGGCAGTTGGTGCTAACGGCGCCGCCTCTATTAATACACTTATACTAAAAATATAAACCCTAGATCGGGATTATTGGTCACATTCTCCCCCTTAATCTCGATCGTTGTTATGTTGTAAATCTTGAACTCCAAGCATCTGCCTCATAGTAACAAACTTCAGTCTTGGCAATGCTTTTGTCAGTATATC
>JAUEJL010064262.1:0-17785 GCA_032274825.1 Drosophyllum lusitanicum | reverse complement strand
GGCTCAAGCGTCCCGAACGTGAAGGATGTGCCCGGGGTCATGAAGCGTAGTGCCCTCACGAATCCATTCCGGGTAGCACGTGTCTTGATACCTTTGGGCTTCACGATTCGTGAGAGCCTGTGAGGGGTGGTAAAGGCAGAATTTCAAGTGTCACTTGTATTTTATTGGACCATTTGATGGTCCAATTAAATGTGTAGCTTGGGCCGACCAGAGGGAGGTCTGGGGAAATTTTTTTGCGTATAAAAGAACTCCCATTTCCTCTTGTTAATACTCTTGCTCCTTAGTGCAAAATTACACATACACACTCCTTCTCATACATTGTGGTAGTGAGCTCAAGAGAGTAGTTGCTGTGCAAATGTGTTCAAGGGGCTGATTCCAGATGACTACAACTCATTGTTGAGTCATCTTGGCTTGCTAGTACAAGGGGTTTGAAGATAATCATGGTGTGGACTTACAAAAAGGATTTGGGGCCATTTGTCTCAAAACATCGTCCCACATCTTTGTGTTCTGCCGATATTCAACTTCAAGAGGCGTATACTTATTCTTCCTTGTGCTTTCTTTTGTTGTTGCATGTGTTCTTAGCAAAGTAACCACCATTGGGATGCATTAGGCTTTCGTTTTTGTGCTTGATTTATTTGCTTCCATTGCGTGCTTGGTCCTTAGTGTATCCCAACAAAGACATCATGTAATTTGTAAGAATTGCCACATTCGAATAAAGAAACTATATGTGTTTTAAGGTGTGTTTCGTGATTTTCTCCATTCTCGCTACATTTATCATAGCTTTACTTTGCAATTCTTCTTACCATTTGATTATTGGCGGACAAACAAGTGCTATCGGAGCCAAATCAATTGTATTTAGTTTCATTCTTGAAGAATTTTCGAGGTTACAGTTTATTGTTCATCAAAACGGTACTGTGTACATTATTGAGGTTTAATTTTTGAAATTCAAAGCTTGTTAAGTTGTTTTGGTGATCATCGAGTGTAAATATGGATTAGAAAAGGAGTTTTCGGTTGTTTTCTTGTCTTAAAACAATGATTTTGACCTTAAATTTGAAGTTTTCAAGTTTCGGGTTCTGAAACTGTGCTTGAAGAAAAATTGAATTTTGATCTTCAAAAGATTGATGTTTATGCTCGATTTTGTGTGCATTATGTACAGAGATTGATTCCGAGTGGATTAGGTTTATTTGATTTTGAAAAGGTTGAATTTTAGAACTATTCAAATCCAATTTCTTGAAGTTTTGAGTAGGTGTTCAAGAACACGAAGAACATAGATTTTGATCTATTTTTGTTGATCAAATTTTGAAAAAGTTGTTTTTGAGTGTACATTTGTTTAAAGTTTGATATTAGAGTTCAATCAGTGGAATTTGAAGACATATTCGAGCTTGAATCACACTTGAATAAGTAGTATATATTCGAGTTAGAAAATTTTTGTTCAAGACGTATTCGAGCTTGAATCACACTCGAATAAGAAATATTCGAGCGCCTTTTTTGTGTATATTCGAGTTCATAACATTTTGATTCATTTGATATTCGACCATCAAGGTATTCAAATTGGTTGATATTCGAGTTTGTAGATATTCGATTTTAATAGGTGTATCATATATTCGAGCGCCCAATTTTGTAGCATTTGAGTTTAGGATATTCAAGTCTATAAATTCGAGTGTCTGAAGTGATATTCGAGTGTGTGACTGAAATTTGTTGATATTTGAGTGCCTGAAGTCTTAATACTATTCGAGTTCAAATGAAAATTTTAAAATATATTCGAGCGTACAATTTTGTTGATATTTGAGTTTGGAAATTCTGAATTTTTTAGATATTCGAGCATCTGAAGTTTCAAGATTGTTGATCATATTCGAGCTTGGTACTTTGAAATTCGAGTTGACAAATAGTTTTGGTATTCGAGCGTGAACAGATCTAGTCAAAGTATTATTCGAGTTCGAATAAGTCCCTCTAAAGGAATACTCGAGTTTGAGTAATATCTTTTTAAGATATTTGAAAGTGAATAGATTCAGTGATACTCAATTAAGTGGAAGGTTGTCAGATATTCGAGTTTGAAGAGTTGATATTCAAGTTGAAATTTCTTCAAGAATAATTGTCCAAATATAATTGAGATTCATATAAATCAAGTGGTAGGATGTCTTTAACCAAGATTTCGATTCAAAAAAATCTTTCAGACCGGTCATTATTCAACCCTTGCATTGCAAAAACTGAAGAATATTTGAAAACAATGATGAACGATATGTTTCTTCTATACGATGATTTAGTGGATGAACAAAATGAACAACTTTCTAAATTGTGCAAGACAAATCCGGAATTATCTATAAAGATTCATTTTAAGTCTTCAAAACTTCAAAGGGTTGACACTGAAAGAAACAAAGCAGATTCTCTTCAAGAAGAAATTGACATGCTAAATCAAAAAATGTCAAAAGTGTTAGAGGAATCTCAACTTCTGAAAAACAAGCGTCAAAAGTATGATGTTGAGATTGGTAAAATGAGAAATGATGCAGAGAAAGAGAAGATAAACTGAGTTTTTCTAAAAGAAGTAAATGAAAAGATTAAAGAGAAATTGTCAATTGTGTTTAGGAAATTTTAAACTTCTAAACTAAAATGTCAAGGTTATGAAATTGAAATTGGGAAGAAAGAAGGAAGTATAGAAACTGAGAAGAAAAGAGCAAATGCTATGCAAAAAGAGAATGCTAAATTTAAGGAACATTTGTCTAACTTAACTATTAAACTTCAAGATACTCAAAAGATGTTGAAGAATGATGATAAGATGATAAATGATTTTTGCATGGAAAAAGTTGTTTTGCAAGTCAAATTCAAACTAACTAAATTTACTTTGCTATTTTAGATGGCATCTTCAAGTACCACCAGCACGAGCAACATTTCTCTACGATGGTAGCAACTTCATGGATTGACATAGGCAACTTAGGATTGTCTTACGCTATGAAGGAATGTTGCAAACCATAGAGGAAACCTTACCTAAGCCCTCTGCGAGCAACGTAACTAGGGCCATCCAAGAGGCGTATGAAAAGCGCCTCAAGGATAAGGAGGAGGTAAAGTGCCTCATGTAAGCACCATGAGCTCCGATTTGAAAAAGAAAATGGAGCACTTGAGTTCTTACAACTTGATTGTGCAGCTAAAGGACATGTTCCAGCAGCAAGCGAGGTAACAGACGTACGAATGCCTCAAGGCCATCCTAGGTTGCAAACTCCAGGATGGCGGTAACGTTAGCGCTTACGTGTTGTGTATGAAAGCAAACATGGAGCGCATGGAGTGGTTGGGATTCTCCATCGGGAGGGAGTTGGCGGTTGATCTAATCCTCCAATCCCTGCCCAATGCATACGATAAATTCATTGTAAGTTATCATATGCATAGCATGGATAAATACCTAATGGAGCTACATAGGATGCTCAAGACTGCGGAGTCTAGCATTTTCAAACCTAAGCCCTCTTCTTCTAATCCCGTCTTTGCTATCCGGGAGGGCCGCATCCAAAAGAAGAAGCGGACTCCTTATAACGAAAAGGGTAAGGGAATGGTTGGGACACCCAAGCCTAACCCTACCCCGGTGGCAAAAGACAAGGGGAAGCTTCCATAAGCCAAGGCCCCGGAGGAGACGGATTGCTTCTTTTGGGGGGAGAAGGGGTATTATCACTGAAGCTACCCAAAGTACCTAGAGGGTTTGAAGAATCTCAAAGCCATGAGCATCTCGGGCACCTCAACTCAAGGTACATTCATGATTGAACTCCATCATACTTCTATTTCTAAAGGCTAGGTTTTAGATACCAGCTATGGGACTCACGTGTGTAATATGGTGTAGGAGCTAAGGGAAAGTAGAGGCTTGGAGCACGGAGAGTTGGATCTAATTATGGGGAATGAAGATGTGGTCCCCATAGAGGCAAAAGGGAGCGTAGAGCTTTCTTTTAGAACCGGTTTTCCCATAGTTCTTAAGGATGTATGCTATTCGCACCGCGTGGCAAGAAATATTATTTCATTTCATGCATTGTATTATGATGGTTACTATTTTAAATTTATCTATGGGTCTATTTTATGTTATAAAGATGATGATTGTTATTTTAAAGCTTTAACATGTCAAGGCATTTATTAAGTTGATGCATACATTGAATCAAAGAAATCCATCATGAGTATTGATTCTAAGTCCAAAGATTGTTTGGACAAGTATTCCTTGTGGCATGGTCGTCTTGCACACGTAAACAAGACTCGTATCACCAAGCTCCAATCGGACGGGATCTTGGAATCCTTTGACCAATGGTCAAATGAAGTATGCGAATCTTGTTTATTGGGCAAAATGACCAAGGTACCCTTCCCGGAGTTAGTCAGAAGGGAAAAGATCTCTTGGAGATTATACACGGCAATGTGTGTGGTCCTTTCAAACATGTCACAATAAATAACACTAGATACTTCATTACCTTTACGGATGATTGTAATAGGTATGCATTTATCTATTTGATAAGACATAAGTCCGAAACCTTTGAGGTGTTTAAGACGTTCCAAAACGAGGTAGAGAATCAATTAGGCAAAAGGATCAAGATACTTCTATCGGATAGAGGCGGAGAGTATCTTAGTTTCGAGTTTATAGACCTTCTTAGAAATTGTGGGATTACCTCACAATTAACGCCTCCTAGGAATCCACAGTTAAACGAGATCTCCGAAAGGAGGAACCGGACCTTGCTAGACATGGTCTACTCTATGATGAGTCACGAGGAGGTACCCATTAGTTTTTGGGGTTACTATCTCGAAACGGTAGTAAGAGTCCTTAACCTCGTACCAACAAAGAAAGTTGAAACAACACCTCATGAGTATAGGGATGTCAAGCCTACGGGAGACGTGAGGCGAATGACAAACTAGAACCTCGTTCGTAGAGATGTTACTTTATAAGATATCCTTCCGCTGGTATTGGATACATATTTTATAAACCGTTTGAGAACAAAGTTTTTGTTGCTCAAAGGGCGGTTTTCCTTTAATGGGAACTAATATCCAATATACCAAATGGAAAGGAAATAGATCTTGAAGAAGTTCAAGGATCAACCGATAAAGAACTTGATGTTGGAACTAGCACTCAACCATCATTGGTTGAGACCGAGCAATACAATGTTGCGGTAGCTGACACACTTCCATTGTCTACTCTATGTAGATCTGGTAGAGCTCACCATGAACCAGAGAGATATGGGTTTCTCACATCTGTGGGCAATGAGCAATTGGTGGATCATGATGAACCTACCGACTACCAAGAAGTGATAGCAGGCCCCGAGTCTACAAAGTAGAGAGAAGCTATGGAAAGCGAGATAGAATCCATGTCGGATAACCAGGTTTAAGAATTAGTTGATCTAACACCCGGGTTTTCGACCTGTAGGATGCAAATGGTCTTCCAGAGGAAGACTAGCATGGACAAGACCTTGGATACCTTCAAAGCCCGACCGTTGGCTAAAGGTTTCACATAGACCGTAGGAGTTGACTATGATGAAACTTTTCCCCAGTGGACATATCGATGTCCATTAGGATACTCCTTGTCATTGTTGCATCTTATGATTATGAAATATGCCAAATGGATGTAAAAACTGCCTTCCTTAACGGAAAGCTTTCTGAAGAGGTGTATATGACATAGCGTGAAGCTTTTTTACATCCGGAGCATCCTCACAAGGTTTGCAAGCTTAAGAACTCCATTTATGGACTTAAGCAAGCGTCTCGTAGTTGGAATCTTTTCTTTGACGAAAAGATCAAAGAGTTTGGATTTTTGAAGATCAAAGATGAACCGTTTGTATATGTAAGGGCTAGTGGGAGCGCAATAGTTTTCCTTATCCTATATGTAGATGACATTCTACTAATTGGGAATCATATCCCATCTTTGCGAAGTGTCAAAGCTTGGCTTGGTAATTATTTTTCCACGAAGGATTTGGGAGATGCCGGATGCATTCTCAGAATTAAGATCTATAGGGATAGATATAGAAGGTTCCTTGGGTGGAGCCAAAGTGCATATGTGGATAAAGTCAATATTAGACGATTTAAGATGGAGGATTCCAACAAAGGGAATCTCTCCATGATGCATGGATTGGCATTGAGCAACACTAAATGTCCTAGCTCTCAAAAGGATCTAGACATAATGAAGCGAGTCCCATACACTTCGGCTCTGGGATCCATCATGTATGGCATGTTATGCACTCGTCCTGATGTATCATGCGCTTTAAGAATGACTAGTAGATATCAAGCTGTAACACCCAAGTTCAAAAATTTCTTAATTAAATTAAATAATAAATTAGTGTTATATATACAGGTTGCTTATTTGAGACTAGGAGGTGTTTATAAACTAGAGGGGTTAAAATTGTCATAATAAAAGATAAAAAAGGTTGAGGGACCATTTCTGCCATTTAGTTATAGAAATAGATATATATGTCATTTTGTTTGAACACTAAAAAAGAACACAAACATTTCTTCCTTAGCAACTCAAGGCTAGCCAAATTACTCCAAGCACTTAAACAAGTTTGCAACAATTTTTAACATCTAATTAGCACCTTTGCAACCCTATAATCACTAAGGTATGATTGGTTTAGCTGTTTTCTAGTTTTAATGGATCAAAAAGGGTACAAATGGTTAAACCAATGATCATATCATGTTAGAAGTGTTCCTTATTGATTTTGTTGATGTTATGTACTGGTTGGGATGGAAGAAAACACCCCTAGCTTGTCCGAATCGACTTTGGGTCAAAATTTTTGTCAAAACCGTGTCTGTGAGGAAACACAGTCGGCTGAGTCTGTGCCGTACACGGCCCGTGTCGCTTTAGGAAGACCATATAGCTCAGGTGGTGTAGATGAACACGACCCATGTAGAGGTACACGGCCCGTGTAGAGACCTAAGGCGGTTACAAGCAATGTACGGTTACATGGTAATGTGTCATAAAAGGTACACGGCCCGTGTAGAGGTACACCGGCTGTGTAGGGTTTTTGGTCAACACAGGTCATGTGGCCATTTCAGGTCGTGTGGTGTGTAGGGTTACACGGCCCGTGTAGGTCCAATTTCAAGTAAGATTGTAGATTTAGTGATACTTTATTGTATAGGAAGGTGATTGACTGCTTATCTGAATCTTATATGTTGTTATTCACGTAAACTAATTGCAAGGTGAGTTTACTAAACTCTGATTCATATGTGTAATATAAGTGATGCATTGCAATGTGTATTATTGATTAGTGGATCAAAGTGTGGGGTAACATGTTGCTTCGTGCAATAGGGGCTACGATAAGCATTTAGCCTAGTGCGGCGATGCTAAGATGGTGCAGTACTGTATCCATACGAACATTGTAACACCTGTATATGATTATACATGTACCTATATTATTTACAGTTTAGCATTCTCACTAAGCTCTTGTTGCTTATCAGATACTATTTTCTGCTTTTGCAGGTCGTGATAGCACCAAGGGCAAGGCCCCAGTTTGACTGTTGATTGCTTGAAACACTATTGTAACAATAACGCTCTTTTGTGACTGAAAATACTTTTGTTTTAAATATGTGGGTACTCATGTTGTACAAACCTGAGGGTTCAAACAACTTTTGCTTCTGCTAGTTTGTATAAATGTCTGTTTTGGTACAAATGAAGTTTATTTAAATTATACTCGTTTTTTGAAAATTGGGGCGTTACCACTTGGTATCAGAGCCAGTGTTTGAGGGATCTGGGCGTGTGTTATGCACCATCTGGACTTAAACGATGATTATGAGGATTTTGTGAAACTGGTGACTTGCATGTTGGCGGGTATATTTTGTATTATGTGGAGGATGTGCTAAATGTGAATTATATGATGATTGATGTTGTAATATTCGAGATATTGATGATATTGATGACTTATACATGATGCTTTATATGTTATGGATCTTAAGTGATACATGGCCTGAGCCTGTTAATTGGAATTTCTTTTGGTAAAGTTAAGATCAAATTTGTATAGTGTGTTTAGAATAATATACGGGCCCATATTATTACAGACACATGATACATGTTGGAGCTTGATGGAATCATGAGAAATCCTGTGAATCGGGTGAGGGGTACATGTAGGCGGTAGTACACTTGTAACATAGGACTGCCTTAGTGTGTATAAGGCTACTTCAGATCTGAAGGTAGGTGTACTAATGTATTAAATGAATATAAACTGTTTGATGTAGAGGATACTGTGGTAAAGCTATCTTATGCTTTAATGCTTTATATATACTTCCAGGATGGTGAATACTAGAGGTTCTCGAGCAACTAGTATTCCAGAGGGGTCCTAGTAATAGACCACAGAGAATAAAGCCCAATGTAACTAGTGGCAGTTCCCACCAAGGGTACAAAATGTTAGAGAAGAGGGAGCACCATATCTGAATCAAGAACTTGTTGAACCCACGCCCAGGGGGATCGATTGCAGAAGAAATTATCAAGGCAATGGAGAAGGCTATACCCTACGTCATTTCACAATTGGTGGAACAATTGAGGGATCAAACTAGAGATGCCGTGAGATAGGAGGTAACGGCAAGGTTAGTTGTGAGAGCTGAAGGGGTTAATCCCCAACCACAAGTCATTATCAGGGAAGCACCGAAAGTTTGCACCTTTAGATATTTCGCTACATGTTAACCACCGGTTGTTTCATGGATCTACCGACCCAATTGTAAGTCATAGGTGGATTTCTGAAATAGAGGGAGCTTTTCATACATGCTCATGTGCTTCAGAGAACAAAGTGAGGTACGCCTCTTATCAAATGAAGAGGTGCTGCCAAAGATTGGTGGGATATGGAGAAAAAACAGAAGGGTCATGCTCAGATACAGGCTATGGCTTGGTAAGAGTTCAAGGAGATCACCACCCAACAGTTTGTTCCACAATCAGAGATTGATAAAATTGTTGGTGAGTTTCATAAGTGAAAGCAGACCACTGAGACAATCCTGGAAATCAATGCTAAGTTTCTAGAAAAGGCATGGTTTTGTCCGGATTATGTTGCAAATGAGAAGATGAAAATGTATCTCTATATGATGGTGTGGTGCTCAAGCCCAGTATTAGAAAATTTATTGATTCAAGCAAATACCATATTGTAAAGTCCATGATGGACGCAGCCCGAGCTAGGGAGTTGGAGTTAAAACAACAAGATAAAGAAAGAAAGCCGGTGGAGAGAACAACACCACTATATATAAGAAACCGCGCGTAGAGTTTGGAGAAAGGAAAGAGGTATCGAGGGTGTGCCCAAGGTGCAAGAAAAGCCATATGGGGAATTGCCAATCTAATGTTCCTCATTGCTTTAGATGTGGTAGACAGGGTCATCTGAGTAAAGACTACAGGAACCCGATAAGCGTGCGCCTCAATTGCTACCAACCAACTCACTAGAAGATTAATTGTCGTCACCTAGCTGCACCAGTACGTCCAGTGATCCCTAAACCTACTCCACCCCTACCTCCTCTACGAATTCCTGAACAACGAATTCCTGATAAGGCCATTGTTGTAGCAGATACTTTGAGTAGAAAGTCAGGGTCAGTACTTCTGAAGAACGAATCCTCAAGGATGACTGTAACCACACCCTTACTTGATGTCATAAGAAATGCACAGTTAGAAGCAATCAAAGATGAAAATCACAACAAAGAGCGGATCAAGGGGTAGGTAACCAATTTTATCACGGATAGTCATGATTTTTTGACCCGTTATGGTTGAGTATGGGTACCAAGCTATGGAGAGGTTACGCGAACTCTTCTGAATGAAGCCCACAGATCTAAGTTCTCTATTCATCCGGGAGCAACTAAAATGTACAAGGATTTGAAAGTAGATTATTGGTGGCCGGGTATGAAGCGGGACGTAGCCAAGCATGTGGAAAAGTGTCTTACGTGTTTGCAAGTAAAGGCTAAACATCAGAAGCCACATGGAAATCTACAACCCTTGGAGATACCTCTTTGGAAATGGGAGAATATTACCATGGACCTGTTTACCAAGCTACCCAAGACCCCTAAAGCTTACGATGCTATATGGGTGATTGTTGACAGGTTAACAAAACGTGCACACTTTATTCCCATTAAGGAAACCTACTCCTCAGAAAAACTATTAGATGTTTATGTGAAGGAAATAGTATGTGAGCATGGGGTACCAGTTTCCATTGTGTCAGATAGAGATACTCGATTCACTTCTAGGTTCTAGAATAAATTTCATGGAGAAATGAGAACTAAGCTTCATCTTAGCACGGTGTTTCACCCACTAGAGGATATGTTACGTGCGTCTGTGATTGATTTTGGAGGGAGTTAGGATTCTTATCTACCACTTGTAGAGTTCTCTTACAATAATAGTTATCATTCTAGTATCGAGATGCGATGTTATATGGTAGAAAGTGCCGGAATACAGTTTATTGGATCAAAGTGGGTCAGAAGGAATTGGGTAGCACTAAAGCGGTGCAGCGAACGACAAAACAAATTCAGCAAATAAGAGTCAGACTATTGGCAGCTCAGAGTAGACAAAAGAGTTATGTAGATAAACGGAGGTTACAGCTCGAGTTTCAAGTGAGAGATTACGTGTTGTTGAAAGTGTCACCATGGAAAGGTGTGATTAGATTCGGAAAGAGGGGAAAGCTTGGTCAGAGGTTCATTGGGCCATCCAGAATCATTGCTCGTGTAGGATAGGTTGCGTAGAGACTTGAATTGCTAGAGGAATTGTCACAAATTCATAAGACTTTTCACGTGTCTCATCTTAGAAAATGCCTAGTAGACGAGTCTGCGTATATACATTGATGACAAACTTAATTATGTGGAACAACTTGTAGCTATACTAGAGAGAAAGGTCAAAACTCTGCGCAATAAACAGATTGGACTGGTCAAGGTCCAGTGGAAACACCATAAGGGGTCAGATTATACTTGGGAATCGGAGGAAGAGATGATGCGTAATTATCCGGAACTCTTCAGCAGTTGATTTCAGGGACGAAATCCTTTCAAATGGGGAAGAGTTGTAACACACAAGGTTCGAAAATTCCTTAATTATATTAAATAATAAATTAGTGTTATATATATAGGTTGCTTATTTGAGACTAAGAGGTGTTAATAAACTAGAAGGGTTAAAATTGTCAAAATAAAATATAAAAAGGTTAAAGGACCATTTATGCCATTTAGTCAAAGAAATAGATCTATATGCCATTTTGTTTGAACACTCAAAACAAACATAGACATTTCTTCCTTAGCAACTCAAGGCTGGCCAAATTACTCCAAGCATTTGAACAAGTCTGCAGCAGTTTTTATCATCTAATTAGTACCTTTGCAAACCCATAATCACTAAGGTATGATTGGTTTAGTTGTTTTCTAGTTTTAGTGGGTCAAAAAGGGTTTAAATGATTGAACTAATGATCATATCATGTTAGAAGTGTTTCTTATTGATTTTGATGATGTTATGTACTGGTTGGGGTGCAGGAAAACACCCCTAGCTTGTCTCAATCGACTTTGGGTCGAAATTTTGGTCAAAACAGCAGTTGTGAGTAAACACAGTCGGCTGAGTCTGTAGTGTACACGGTCCATGTAGCATTAGACAGGCCGTGTAGCTCAGGTTGTGTAGATGAACACGGCCTGAGTGGAGGTACACAGCCAGTGTAGAGACCTAAGGTGGTTACAAGCCATGTAGGGTTACATGGTCATGTAGCATAAGAGGTACACAGCCTGTGTAGACGTACAAGGCCTGTGTATGGTTTTTGATCAACATTAGCCATGTGTCAATGTTAGGTTGTGTGGTGTATAGGGTTACACGGCCCTTGTAGGTCCTATTTCAAGTCAGATTGCAGATTTAGTGATACTTTGTTGTTTATTTGTATAGGAAGGTGATTGACTGCTTATTTGAATCTTATACGTTGTTATTCACGTAAACTAATTGCAAGGTGAGTTTACTAAACTCTAATTCATACGTGTAATATGTTTGATGCATAGCAATGTATATTATTGATTAGTGGAACAAAGTATGGGGTAGCATGCTGCTTTGTGCAATATGGGCTACGATCAGCATTTAGCCTAATGGGGCGATGCTAAGATGGTGCAGTACTGTATCCATAAGAAATGTATGACACTTGTATATGATTATACATGTACCTATATGATTTACAGTTTAGCATTCTCACCAAGCTCTTGTATCTTATCAGATACTGTTTTTTGCTTTTGCAGGTCGTGATAGCACTAAGGGCAAGGCCCCAATTTGACTGTAGTCGCTTGAAACATTTTTGTAACAATAATGCTCTTTTGGGACTGAAAATACTTTTGTTGTAAATATGTGTGTACTTCTGTTGTACAAACCCGAGGGTTCAAACAGCTTTTGCTTCCGCTAGTTTGTATAAATGTTTGTCTTGGTACAAATGAAGTTTACTTAAATTATACTCGTATTTTGAAAATTAGGGTGTTACACAGGCGAATCCAGGAGAGGCTCACCAGAGGGAAGTAAAGAACATTCTCGAGTACCTTAGGCATAGTAAAGAGATGTTCTTAGTATTTGGTGGTGAGGAAGAGCTTAGAGTAAAGGGTTACTCTGATGCTAGCGTTCAAACGGATAGGAATGACTACCGATCTCAATTGGGGTTTGTGTTCCTATTGACTGGTGGTGCAATCAGCTGGAGGAGCTCAAAGCAAGACATATTTGCTGATTCTACAACCGACTCAGAGTACATTGCAGCAAGTGAAGCTGCTAAAGAGGTTGTGTGGATGAAGAAATTCATCCAGGATCTAGTAGTAGTTCCTAACATCGCTAACCCTATTGAGATATTCTGTGACAATAAGGGTGTGGTGGCTTTGGCAAGGAAACCGAGAGCTCACAAGAGGACAAGACACATTCTTCGCAAGTATCACTTCACTAGAGATGTGATCGAGAATGGTGACATTGCCATTAACAGAGTACCGACAGATGGGAACCTTGTGGACCCATTCACTAAGTCATTCTCACAAGCAGCTCATGATTCTCACACTAGATCGATAGGTGTTAGATTCGCTAGTGATTTTGCTTGAGATTTGTATTTGTAATGTTTGATATGTATTCATATTTTTGGGAACATTGAAGCAGTATTGTTACTTATACTTATTTTGATATATAATGGAGATTTATATATATAAATCAAATTAAATGTTAGGGTTTAATCTATGTGAGTCTTGAAACCTATAGGATCAAGAATTTTGGGAAATGGCTGACATTTGGGGTTAAAAACAAAATTCTAGTTGTAAAGGTGTTTGATGTTCTTCATGTTGTTCTTGAACTCATACAATTGCAGATATGTTGTTGGGATATCGCAAATTGACTTTGTATATGAATTGCAAATTAGTTGGGATGGGAAGAATCAATATTTAGACCTACATGTGTAAATCACAAATCAAACCTCCTGTGTATATAGGAATCGCAAACTATATCTGGAAAAGAAGTGCAACTTCAAATCTTCAAACAACCAACATTAAGTTACATGTTTATGGGCTTCATTCAATAAATGAATTTTTGGGCCTGGAATTCGAAGGTGGACTAGCATCCCACGATTTCATTTGCATTATGGATCACTAATTAATGATTATATATTTAGATTAGATTAGATGGATCACAAATTGATTAAATCATGTAAATCATAAATTTGCAAATAATATGTAATCGCAAATTACAAAAGTTATTTGGATGAGGAATTGCAAATTTAAAGTGGAGAAATCACAAATTGAATGCTTGAAATAGAATCACAAATCACAACTTACGGTTGAATCGCAAATTAGGCTCAAATGCCTGAATCACAACTTAGGCTTAATGGCCAAATCACAAACTAGGCCTAAGTAGCTAAATCGCAAATCGTATAATTTCGCATGAAAACACGAAGTACGGGAATTTATAAGATACTATTTAATTGTAGGTGATTGTTGCATATCTATAGTCAATACCTAGACTACGAACCAGGTGAGTTCTACTAAACCTTATTTTATGATGTATTCATATATAAGTGATGTTTGTATATACGTGTATGCGAAATTGGATGTGACATCTCTATATTTGTATTCTTGATAGCCGAGGGGGTTATCTGATGCCTATGGCATCACAGTCAAGTGGACCAATTGATGGATGTCTTTAGACATTGTGGCCGAGTTGGCCTGGCCAAGGGGGCCTTATGTGCATATATGTGATACTGTGTGATGATCATAAAGTATGGATGAGGTGTTGCTCACTAAGCTTCCAGCTTACCCATTGTTTAATTCTTTTCAGACCATCGGGGAAAAGACAAGGGCAAAGCACCAGCGTGACATTAGCGCGAAGATTACTTAATTTTATAATTTTTATTGAAACATTTATTTAATAGCTTCCGCTACTGAGACTTAATACCAAAATATTTTAGAAGAATGTAATAACATTATTATTTATTTGTTTATTCGAATGAGTATTTAATAGTGAATTTATAAAATAAAAAAATTTGGGGCGTTACAATATATACTCATATTGCACTTACACTCATACAGTCTATACTGTGTTCCATCTTAGCGTGTTTAACCACTTCTTTGAATGTTTAACATTCTAAAATTTCCACAATCGGTCATTTTTCAAAGGAAGAAAGATTGAAATAAAACTGAAGTAAGTGGTTGGTCTAGTATTCACATTGGTCTAAATAAGGATGCAACACTTGTACGTGAAAGATGTTTCAAGTGACTGGAAGACCCGCATCTGAGTTCACTTCATGAATTTCTAGTCACGAGTGACTCGGGACGATGATATCATTTCGTCCTTAGACCGGAGATGCATAAGTAGCCAGAGCAAGAATTTGCTTTACTCTAACTATTCTCAAACGTAGTTCGTAACTAGTTGTTATAAAGGGAATTGTTGTGTAAAGTATGAAACATGTGATGGGACTATGTAGTCAAAAGGATTTGTTCCTCTGGGTCCCTCGATGATTGGAAGCTGACATCACATATACATGGCCGTGCTCGAACTGCATTGATTATTGATCAGATGCAACTCGTTTATTTTGTCACCACCAATCTGTAATCGAGAAAAATAATCGTGAACGATCTAGAGATTGACAATGATCCATGTATCGTGTGCACATGGATATCGTGAACAAAAGGATGCATATGATGCTTTACTATTAGGTTTTTGTCGAGGATGACAACTCGTGCCGACTTGGGGGCAATGATGCTTTGCTAGAGCCGCTCTTTGTCTATGAGGAGTATGACGCTGTATCATATGCAAGTTGGAGTCTGTTGGTGTCTACCCACTGATACACGTATACTGGCATCACTATGATGAGGCACGGGCCTATTAGGTCACATGCCAAGGGTAGATTCCGACTGCATAATCTAAAAGAGATAAAATAATAAAATTAGGGTTTTTGATGACCTTCACGGGCCCTTATGGGTTGTGAAGAGGTCTTGACCTGAAACCTTCATGAGACTTCATGACCCGGACAAGAAGTCGTGGGGGTAAGGCTTTCACAAGTGCTTCATGACCCGTGAGAGCCCGTGAAGGCAGAAGTCTAAGTAACACTTTAGTTCTATTGGACCTTTTTGGTTGGTTCAATGAGGGCAAGAGGCTAAGCCCAACCTTGGAGCCTCTAGAGCTTCCATGACGTCTATAAATATGTCTCTTTTCATTCTTGTTATACCTTTTTCCCAATTGAGTTATCATATACACTTAAGCACACTTGAACTTTCAAAGAGGTTAAGGTTGGTGCTTCTAAAGGCAAGCAAGGTGGTGTTGCTAATCCTATGACTTGATTCCAGCAAGGAAGTCGATTCTTAGGCTTTAGCAAAGAGATTCCCTCCTACTTGGTGTGAACACCGTTAGAAGAGCTTGTTTTGGGTTCATCAACATCCTCCTTACCTTTATATTGTGTAGAGACATCAAGGGTATTGCCTCTTCGGTATTGCCTCTTCGGTATTGCCTCTTCTCCTTCTTACTTCTGTTTTTCTTGTTGTTATGCTTCTTTTGTGGTAAAGATCACTAAGGAAATGCTTCCGAGTGGTTTAAAATACCCAAAAACTCATTTTTGAACCTCTTGCTTCCGATGATTTTGGGTATTGTTGTTGGGTTTTCGTGGTTCAAATAAAACACAGCGGAAGCCAAACGGGTAAAACCTTTTGAAAATGTGAACCACGCAACACACACCAAGCGGACCAAGACTCTAAACATGAAAATGTAACAAAAGAAAAAGAAGAAATATAATCATACCCTTGATGCTAGTTCTTCCAAATTAACAAGGTCGCGTCTTGGAAGGTGTATACACTAAGTAGAGTATCTCTAGTGAAGTCCACACCAAGTGATTGTTGATCCCCACTTGCTAGAGCGTATGTGCCAATCTTACACCACCAAATGTCTAAACACAAAAGAACCACAAAGCCTTGTGTTCTTTTTGTTCCTTGAGAGTGTATTGTGCAATATATATCAACTAGTGTCAAAAGATTCAAGCAACCAAGTTACTATGACCTCATTTGGCTTTTATAGAACTCAAAATGAGTTCAAAAACCATGCACGATTAAGTCAAATATCAGTTACATAATCAATACACATAAACACACTTTTACTAGCTTTAAAAGCCTAGTAAAGAGGTTGTTACTTCACAGGGCAAGGCCGTGCCTTTAACCAGGCACGGGCGTGCGAGCCCAAAAGGCCACACCCAAGTCACGCCTGACTTGGGCTTGTGCCTGTCCATTGGCTACCGGGCACGGGCGTGCCTCCACGAGGCACGGTCGTACCTAGCCACAGGCCACGCCCATGTCACACCCGACTTGGGCTCGTGCCTGCCCGTTGGGCACGGTCGTACCTCATAGAGGCACGGGCGTGCCTTGGCCCACCAGAACTGGTTTCTGGTTTTCTCACTCCTTTGACCATCTGTGATGTCGCAATCAATACTTGGCGTGTGACCTAATAGGCCCTTGCCTCATCAGCCATGACACCAACTCGTGTGTGTCAGTAGGCATTATCCAACAGACTCCCACTTGTAACACACCCACGAAAGGTGTCACCGACATAGATCGGCCTCTAGCAAGGCATCTATGCCCCCAAGTCAGCATAGGATTTATCTTCCAAAACAAATACCAAACCAAAAGGAAAGGTCCTACAGATAACTGATTATTCATCCCTTCGTTCACGATATCCAGTGTGAATGTAGGTCATGGAACACCGTCAACCCCAAATCATTCACGATTGGGTTTCTCGATCTAGACTAACTATGACTAACAATACAAGTTTCAAAATTGATCCATTATCAATTCAAATTGAGCACGGCCATGCATTTTGATTGTCATCAACTTAGTCAATGAGGGGCCCAGGGATATCTCTCTAAAGAGGAACGAATACCTTTGACTACATTGTTTCGTCATAATAACAAGTTCTTGCCTGAAAACATCCCTTATAACAGCCAGTTAAGAACTGTGTTAGAAAGCAATCTAAACAAGACCATATCATTAGTCAAGAAGCACATGTATCTCCAGTAAAAGGATAAAGAATGTTATCATCCTGATTTGCTTGTGATCATGTCCATTAAGTAAACTCAGGTGCGGGTCCTCCGGTCACTTGATTCTCTATCAAGTACAGGCTAGTGTTACGTAAACATGTATTCTATCCATTGTGAATACTTTACCAACCACTTGCCTCGATCTTAATTCATTTCTTCCTTCCAATGAAGACTGACCGATCGTGGAGTATTTAGAACAAATATATTTATTCATGGAAGTATTAAACAAGCAAAAAAAAGAACACAATAATATTTCATAAAGTAATCGCACCGTGCGTATATTAAATCCCCATTTAATAATCATTACAATAAGAAATACATTATTGCTTTAATGTTCTCAAACAAGTACA
>JAUEJL010064251.1:0-17785 GCA_032274825.1 Drosophyllum lusitanicum | reverse complement strand
GGTTCTCAGTTTTTTCATATATATATATATATATAAATGAAACAAATTAATAATTTCACATAATCAATCACCTACTCCCTTTCTTCATCCCCATAAATTCATTCCCAAATCGTTTGCTCTCTCACAAATTAGCTAGCTAGATAGATATCAGATATGCATAAACCAGGGCCACCGCCACACCACTCACCACCACCACCACCGCCTCATCAGTCTTCACCTCCACCACCGCCTCATCATTCTCCACCTCCGCCACCGCCTCATCATTCTCCACCGCCACCACCGCCTCATCATCTTCCACCTCCACCACCGCCTCATCATCCTCCACCACCATCACAGCCGCAGGATCGCCAGGGCTGTTGTACTATTCTCTAGCTTTATTACTTTACTTGGATAGTTCGATGTATGTATGTATATGGTAACATGAATCTGTATTAATTTATATATTCATGTGAGAGATGATTATATTAATTATATGCAACAAATAATATTCGAGGCATATCATGTGTTTGATACATCATTGTCTTGATTCATAACATGATCTATATATAATCACTTTGAATACGACCGATTTTTTGACTTCTGATTCAAGAAGGCGTTTAGATCGGCTTATTTTTCGACTTAGATGTTTTTTTTTTCACCTCGTAAGTTAAAAAATTAAGCTAACATAAACACCTATTATATATGTTTCTTTTAGAGGCCGATCGATCGATTATCACAACGACAAGAAAGTTCAATAGATTTCTATAAGTAAGTAATCTTTAATTGATAGGTATTTTCATACTATTTGACCCCCAACTCCAACTCCAATGACTTTTCTTTTTCTTTTTTTAATTTTTGAAGGCTGCAATTTTATTAAAAGGGAACACCCTATGCAAGAGGCTAGAAGGAGAGACAAAAAGGAAAAAACAGTTAGAAAGGATGATCCAAAAGGGGATTAGTAAGCCAGGTTGGACCATAACAATTTCCTACCCAAACGAACCCCTTAGATTAATCCAGAAAAAAGATCAACTTTGATGCACTCCCTCCATTTAAGTTCAAGACGTCCACCGATGAAAAGGAAAAGTTTTGGTGTTTCTTTGTCTCTAGATTAACCAGGACATAGTAAAGATTGAAGCGTTAAAAGCTTCAAGCTTGAACCCCAAGTCCATAACCCACGACAATAGGTCAACTGCAGCGTCACCAGACAGACCCGACTTTTCCAATGCCTAGGACCAGCATGACTGTGAGCCATCACCTTGAAGAGTAAGATCAGATCGGAAGCTTGGTTTAAAAAAGCGGGATGAGCTCGGATGCGTTTAGAGTCCCGGGAGCTGACGTGTGATGCGTGATGCGCTCAAATCACGAACACGATGCGCCTAATTTTCACAAAAATTACTTCTAAACTAATTTTATACCTTGTAAGTACTTATATATCAAAAATTCTTTAATCAATACTAAAAGTAGTTTAATAGTAGTTCATAAATGGTGAATAACATAATAGACAAGTATGCTTAGGAAAATCAGAACAACCAAAACACAATTTATCAATAGCCCCCCCACTTCCCTTTCCCCCACAAAGTTCTCCAAACTTTCTCTAGTCTGAAACATAATGTATATATATAAACATATAGGTTTTAAAAAAACAATCATCATAGAGAAGAATTAAGAAACAGTCGACTGTTCACTGTTGTAAAGAAATTTATGTCAAAATTCCATTCAAAAATCTATCTAACCTAACCAATTTCCCTAAACACATGATAGTTATAAATATAACTCCATATCAGTATCAAGTAGCAACATCGACTGTTGTAAAAAAAACACAGAACGTGAGCTACTGTAAAAATCCATTCAGAACACCCAAAAAACGCAACAGAACGCATCACGCATTACTCGCATCACGCATCAGTCGATCGCATTAGAGCGCAACTCGTACCCCCCAACGCATCAGACCACCTGATGCGTTTCAGCCACCGCATAGGGCGCATCACGCATCAGGCGCAACTGATGCGCGCTTTTTTAAACCAAGGTTGGAACCTTGCAAGATGGGGATGACTCTAATACCTATTGATACAAATCCATCCCATTCTAGGCTCATATCATGCCATAAGCCTAAGTGTAGAACTCACCCCTAAAAGCCACCTTGTAGGGAGAGGGGACACCTAGACTTATAAGCAACCAACTTAATTTACTTTCGGCCGACGTGGAATTGTAACAAAATCTAGTCATTATTATATTTAATGTTATCATTTTTCTTTCTTTGTTTGTTTTTTTGACTACGGAAAGATCAAAGTGGTATTTTATATAAAATCTCTTTCTGTTCTTTGTCCAGCTTTTGCATAACAGTTGGCTGCATGTTTACAGATATGTTCACGGATTCACAGTGCAAGAGGAAGGGATAAAAGATTTGAACAGTTATTTATTTTAAAAGATTCAACCTCTGCTGATGTCCCTCAACATCTTTTTGTTGACACTGCAGTCTATTCTAGAAACCGTTGTTTTCGTCTACATCTATCATCTAAAGCAGGGAAAAGTGCAGTGCTTTTACCCACTGGACGGTTTAAATGTAAGGAAATGGTACGAACCAACCATGTGCAACAATATTTCTGCATCTTAAGCCTTTAGTATATGCATGCATACATATATACATACATGTATGTGCGTGTGTTTATAGATGATAAACATATTCCATGTTGCTAACTTTCACCAACAATTTTATTTTACCAGATTGAGGAAGATGCGTTCATGGCATCCTTGATCTGCAATATAGATGCCGACTGTGAAAAGCTTCTAGTCTGCAAACTGGATTTAGATTGTGTGAAGGTTCTGCATTTTGATATCGAGGTAAACATATATATCTATTTGTGTGTATTCTCTTTTATTTTCTGGGATTATCAGGGCGATGATATGTAGCTCTTGGCATGGTCACTTTCAAGTAATGTTATTGTTATTTTTATTACAAAGCTCCTCTTTGACTCCTACTTTAACTTCATCCAGCAACAAATATGTTGTGGTTTTATTCATTGTTGCAGTGAAAGCAAATAATTTTATTTATTTAATTAACTCATGAATCATGACCCTTTTATGGCAGAAAAATAGTGACTACCACAAACCATCCGCTCGAGAATTCGTGCCTAATACTTGCACAAGCAATGGTTACTTGAGCGGAAAATCACCATTTCCAACGTTAGACGAGTTTGTGGAACATGTTGGTACCATAGGAAATGTACAAGGTTGCTCTTCATACAATATATCATCATTTCTTTTCTCTATTGATGTTTACATTACAAGTCTTTTCGGTTTATAAACTAAACAGTTGCTTACATTCGTCTCTTGTAACAAATAGCAACGTTGATATAACTAAATAAAAATTTCCTGGTTTTGCACTGCTAGGAAAAATTCGAAGCTGGTATTGGTTCTCAGAGTATGGGTTGATGGTATACAGCATGTTAAGAAATCGATTCTGTGAAAGAATCGGTAGACAGCACAAAAGCAATCACGGTAAATTTCAAAAGTTCATTACTATGTTCTGTGCTAATTAAATAACCTTTGTAACTTCATGGTTTACACATGGATTGGCCAGTTTGGTTTCCTATTTGGAAGGCTGTAATTTCTTGACTCTTCAACAAAGCTAGATCTTCAGTAAAGTCTTTTCCCTTATTCACAAAAAGCTCATGAGATTTTTGAATGTTGAAAATTTTTCCCCACAAATTTCTGTTTTGAATTCAAGTGAATTCTAATTATAGAATTTATTACGTACTCAATATTTGGCAAAAAGTTGTGTGCCAATATAATGAAAATTTGACTTCACTAAAAGTCCTTACTTTCATCTCACATGGCCATGTTTTAGTAAAGAATTTCTTTTATTGTCGCTCTGTTGAGTCTGAAGTAAGCCTCTCTGATAGAATTCAAGGATTTCCTTGCTGAAAGAAAAATTGAATTCTCTTACCTGTAAGTCTATTAGAGGTAGCTAGATGGGTGGGTTGGGTAATGGGTCAAAACAGGCCAGGTTTGATTGTGTTGACCCACACACACACCTTTAAACTTGTTTGTCCATATTTATAACATTATTTATGATTACAAAGGCAATTTATTACAATAGAAATCTAATCTTTGAATAAAACATATAAAATGATTTGGAGGCTCTAATGCTTTATCCATTAAAAATATACAGCGGGGACTTTTACCTGTTTGAATCATTTAACCGTTCAATGTACTTCCCCTTTTAGCTAATTTTATTATTTGACCAATTTGAGAAAAAAATGCTACCCTATTCATATAGTAAAGCGGTTGAAATTGCCACCTCTATATATAGCTGCAACTTAATTGAGGGGATTATGTGTTTCTACAGAGTCCATAAATATGAACAGTCTATAATCTGAGGATATGGTTTGCCATCTGTTGCAGTGATGTATGTGGTGGACTTGCAAAAGGCTGTTTATTATCAAAAGTGTTATGATCCTGATTGTAGAGGTATAACAGATTCACCTTGAATTACATGTGTGTGTGTGTTCAAAGAAGAGGGATCTTGGGTAAGAAGGGTAAGAGGAATTGCTAAAGTGACACGTGGCGATATTGGTTAAAGGACATTTTGGGTATTGTTCTCATCCCTTTTAATCACTTTCCCTTCTCAGCCGTTAATCTTGGATCTTTGAGTGGAGATTAACTAAAAGATGGAATCCAAGTTGTGCATCAGTTTTTCAATTTATGTGCATCTGAAATAAGCATTTGTTGCGACTGGAGCTTAAAAAACCGAAACGTGATTTTAGGGGATTCCAAAAAGTCCATTCATGCCCTTAAATGCTTTAACTGTCATTTTTGTTAATTAAATTTATAAAAGAAAATTATATTTTTGGTTACCAGTTCTGGATGAATCAAGTATCTAGATTACCTCTTACCCTTTTTACTAAAAAACTCTTTTTACAATAACCTGTCCGTCAAGTATATATCATTCCATCTTTTAGGTAATCTCTCCTCTGAACTAATTGATGGTTGTAGGTTATCGATCTCCCATGCGTCCAGTTCCAGCCGAAGCATTTCCTCCTGACTCGTCCAATTACATTAAGACAGGGGAGCAAAATGGAAGTCAGGAATTGGTATTTGAAAGCCCTATGGACAGCCAGAAAGACGAGTGGTGGCGTGAAGCAATGGCAGTTGCAGAAAAGGTTGAAAATATGCCAAGAATGCTAGATCTGGGGAAGGAGGTCAGTCTTTCTTTTTCTATTATTTTGCTTAAAAAGAAATATCATCAAATTTCATTTGAAGATTCCCCTACATAACTATTTGTTCTAGACATCGAGTGTATCATATCACAACACATTCGAAAATGAATCACAATCAGAATCTCATTTGAAAGTAAAAGACGATGGAACTAGATGCACTTGGACTTGTCTAGACCGCTCCAGGGTCCAGTTATCGTATAACTGGTTATGGCTGAAGTTCTACAGGACCAGTCCCTCCCTTTTCCATTCTGGTTCTTCTAGTATTATTTCTAATATTTTTTTGTAGTAAAACATTTTGTTTTACAGATTACCTCCAACATATATCATTAAATTGGTTATAAATTTACAACATTTATTAAAGTTGTAAAATTTCGAAAATGAAAATTTTAAGTTGTACAAATTTACATAAATATGAAGTATTTCAGTAAATGTTTTTAACCAGCACTAGCCCTTACCCAGTTAGTGGAAATATGTAGAGTGTAGACAAAAGGTGTAACCAGTTTCATGTGTACCACTCTCACGTCTTGAACGTGAACTGTTTGTGCATTTTTAATGGAACTTTGATGATATACTTATTTTACTCTATAAACTTTCAAAAATCGAATGAATTTTCACGAACTTCCATTTATAACAGGATCAAGTGTGGGATGAGGATGATGACTGGTGGATGGCAGTCGAAAGCACTGCATCACAGATTGAGCTCAAGTACTGTGGACAAGCTTGATTCTACCAAAATCTTAAAGTCATTCGGCATCTCTTTATAATTGCTACGTTTTCATAAATTCAGGCAAGTTTATAAAGAGGGAGCTCTCCGCAAGATCGACTGCATTTAAAAAGCGATCTTCCTAGCTTAAATCTATTGATGTATTTCTAGTATTGAGCTGGGTTATACTTATGACTTATTGATGGACAATTCATCTTTCTTGGTCTGTGTATAAAGTTTTAGCTTGATATCTATATTACAACGTTACTAGTGAGGGCTAGTGATTATTGGCATAGCGTCTTGTCTAGATCTTAACTTTTTTCTTTCTAGCAACAAATACATGATTATTGAATGTTCAACTGGGGGGTTTCTAGGGTTTAAACTATACACCGAAAATGAATAATAATGGAACTAATAACCCGATCAATATGATTCAGCTTGGTACCTAAGTGATTCGGGTATCAAACTAGCTCATGTACCAAGTAAAAGCTAAGTAGTTTTTTCTTTAGCCAATTTGAAATGTAAAAAATTAAAACAATGATGGCATTTTAAAAGACAAGTGTCGAAAATAGTCGGTTTTGTTGAGGTTAATAATCATACCGAGAAGCGAATTTTGTTAAGACTTTGGATTGAAAACTGTTTCTTTTTTTGGAAAGTCTATAACGCAAACCAAAATCCAAATATAGTTGGTTCTGGTTTAGCTTTTCGAATGAACAGGTTTGGCCTGACTTTTGCAAATATGAATAATTTTTATGTATAGCTATCAAAATAGATGTACATGATTCTTAAACTAACAACAAATAAATAGCTATCAAAAGACAAGTATCCTTAAAACTAACTGATTTATACAATAATAGAAAACTAACAACAAATAAATAGAAAACTAACTGAGTAGGAGGGACCCGAGAGATTGGTTGGGACGGCAGGTTCATTGCCCCGGTCCTATCAGCCTCGCCTAAAATCACCTCGTTAGCCTAGTGATATTGAGGAAATACGACTGTTTGACTGCGTCCTTGTGACCTTTGCCAACATGTGTGTCACACACACAAATTCACACAAAAAAATAGTCATCTTCTATTCTTATGTTATCTTGTAATTACCATAATCTATTCTTATTTTTTCACGCTAAAAAACTTCTATCCATCTATCCTATAAATACCTTCTCTAAAACATCACACTCCAGTTCTTCTATTCTCATCAAACGAACATGAATTCATCTTCATCATCTTTCTTTTTGTCAAAAATCAACGACAATTGAGGATATTAAAGTACGGCATCTTGTAAGGAGTAAAAAAAAACACGACAGCACTAAAATGAGGTAATGAAAATGGTCAACATATTCTTCGAAGTTTCTATGAGAAAATAAAACAAAGTTGACCTTTTACATAAAAAGCGTAGAATTAGACGAGTTTGAAAAAATAAAGATGATTCATCAAACAACTTTCATATGTGCATATGACTTGTCAGGAAGTGGTCATTAAATTCGCTTATCAGCTTGACGCGAAAATCTGATTTACGCATAAGTTTGACACGAATTCTGTAATACTTTTATTTTAATGAACTATCTAAATTATCGTCTAATTTGTAGTTTTAGTTATTTAATTAATTAAATGTTTTAGTTTTAAAGTTTTTATAGTTTCCTTATTTTTATTATTAATAAAAAAGGTTAGTGAATAGATTGATAAGTACTACCGTAGTTTAATGGAGATAGATATATAAAAAGTATATAGTAAAATGTTAATGTGTCATTGATGTTAAAGATGGAAAGACGAGTTTTCTTTTCCCTCTCTGAAATTGTTTTGCATGAGATGTCTAGTAAAACTCCTTTCAAAGGAATAAACATGAAGTACAAGTTTTACATGGAGTTCACCATATAAAAAATGCTTTTTAGAGACCTAATTCTTAGATGGTAATATAATAAACCATTATTTTAAAATAAAATTTATTTGAGATTTATTAAATTTTAACTAATAAAATAAATTCTAAACATTAACTAAAAATTTTAAAATCAGGAACTAAAAATAAAATGTTTTAAATTTTAAAATAGCCATGGAATGAAATATTATATAGGATGAAATAAAGATTATGTATGTAATTTGTTAAGGTATGAAACAAACTTGAAATTAGAGTTATGTGAACAGAAATATAATGAAGTATTCATATTTTTAATTATTTTATAAGAAAGTATAGTTCGTTACACAAAATATTAAAATGAGGATACTTCCTTACATTTATGTGTACATAACCATACTTTATATTCATATTTATCCTCTTACTCATAAACTCAATAGAAGTTGTTAGGTCCTAAAATTGTGTTCAATATATTTTAGTGGTGTTTAATATTACATATTACTTTAGTTTAAGTTTAGGGTAGTTATTGTAAATACCCAAGGGGTATAAATACCATGTAACTATGCCCTAATTTCTTAAGCATTTCATTAGACTAAAATTGTGTGTTCTTAGTTTTCTTTCAAGATTCATACTAAGTATATATATATATATATATCATTGTGGATTTGCTTCAAGATTGCTTGATACTTGATACAATTGGGTCCTACAGAAGTGTTAAAATCAATGAAAGAGATAAAAGAAAGAAATTAATGAATTTCATATATAATTATCCACTAAACAGGAAGATGAAGTAGAAATATTTATTAAAAAGATTTTTTTTAAATAAAGTTGTTGGGCAGCTTTAACCTCACGTATGGGCCTATACGAGCAAAAATTTATCAAGGGCCCAAGACCCAAGTTCATCATAGCGACTTGCGAGTTAGCGACTTCTGATAAATATTCGACGTAATCTCAAGCCTCCTGATTCTAACTCCGGCGAAAACAAGAAAATCCGATGGGCTCTGCAACTGAACACCGTCGTCTTCACCGACACCATCACTCCGGAAACAACTTGTCACACTTTATTCAGTCAACCGCCGCAAATATCTCATCTCTCTTCATCCCTAAATCTCCGAATTCGTTAAACTCCGCTTCTTCACCACCCAAAATATTCCTCCCCCTTCCTCTCTCCCTACCACATCTTTCGTTATTTGATTCTTCTTCCAGCGGTATGGACTCAATTTCTTCTTCTACGAGTCCGCTAGCTTCATCTTCATCGGTTAGGAGTATGTCGTCGGAGTCAACCAGCTCAGGGTTTCCGTCGACTGTGAGAATTTCCAATCTGAGTTCGACCGGAAATGGCGGAGGTCCGGCTTTTGTAGGTCAGGTTTTTAGTATGTGTGACCTTTCTGGGACTGGTCTTATGGCCGTTTCTACTCAGTTTGATATCCCCTTTATCTCCAAAAGGTAATCAATAACTTCCCCCAATCTATTTTCTATATGTTACTGTAATTCAGCTAGTCTATCCAAAGTTATACGTATTCTGAAACTGATTATCTAACAATTGCATGAGAATTATTTTTAACTAATGTGTTTTGGATAGGGTTTGAAATTTATTTGTATACTGATGAAATTGTACTATGTTCTACCTGATAGCTGATGCATCTAATCTAGCTAATGTAAATATGTTGTAATTATGGCCAAGAAAGCCGGTAGTAACAGTTGCTTTTCATGTACATTCCTTTGGCAAGAACAAAACCCTATTACCTCTTACATTAAGGGTATAGTGAAGATAGGGGAGAATCATTATAGGGGCACAAATTAAAGAATATGTAATAGAGGTAAACTGTGTAAACAAAATATTTTGGCCATTTAGACATCTAGCTTTTAAATGACTATTTATTTTCAAAAACATCGTTCAGGTTCCTCTAGATGTGGGAAACATCCAGCAAGTTAAGTAGAAGTTTCTGCAGTGATTGCTTTTGTGTCATTTATCATTGCTAAATGACTATTTATCGAATAGGTGTTTTTGCATAAGATCCTTCTTGGTGTTCTATGTGATCTTTGGCTCTGTTCCCATTTTATTGTTTAGTTTCTTCTCTCCCCATTATATATCACATATTTCTAGGTGTTTCCTTTTACTTACAGAACACCGCAATGGCTTAAAAAAATGTTTCAAGCAGTTATGAAGAGCGAAAGGAATGGCCCTGTGTTCCAATTTTTCATTGATCTAGGAGATGCAGGTACAGCTGTACAAGTTCATCATATGATTAACTTGGCTTGAAGATGGTGTATTCTTGTCTATTTAGTTTCATAACTTTATTATTGTTATTATTATTTGTTCATTACACGGCCTTAAGAAACTTGTTACATGAAGGAGAATAATTACAGTTATATATACCTTCTGTTTCAGTTTCTTATGTTAAACGATTGAGTATTCCTAGTGGCGTAGTTGGTGCCTGTCGCCTTGATTTAGCATATGAACATTTCAAGGTATCTTATTTATGTTTAC
This sequence comes from Drosophyllum lusitanicum, assembly GCA_032274825.1. NCBI lineage: Eukaryota > Viridiplantae > Streptophyta > Magnoliopsida > Caryophyllales > Drosophyllaceae > Drosophyllum > Drosophyllum lusitanicum. Next base: position 7,542 of record JAUEJL010064251.1, on the reverse strand, counting down.
GCTGCTAATATTCGTTGGTAAGTGTTAGAGCTCTTTTATTTATTTATTTCATTCTCTTCATTTTTATAGGAAAAGCCTCACTTGTTCCAGTTCATTCCAAATGAGAGACAGGTTAGACATCTGATCTGACATTTTTCCTTTGGAAGTCGAAGATTTTATAAGATAACAATATAACATGATGTTCATGCAGGTCAAGGAAGCTAACAAACTTCTCAAACATGCTCCACACAACAGTCGGAAAAAGAGAGTTGAAGGGGTTCCAGTTTTTACTGCACAAAATTTAGATATTGCAATAGCCACGGCTGATGGTATTAAGTGGTATGATTATGTTGATGAAATATACTTTTTTCACCACTGAAGGTTGCATTTGCAACCCATTTGCCAAAAGGGGAATTGGTCAAATGGGTTCGCCCAAACTCTATTGTTAATGCATGCCTTTTAAATTGTATTATTCAGGATTTAGGTTGTTATTGCAATAGGATGGTGTTTCTAATCATAATTATCGATTTAACTATCTGTAAAAAGTAAAAAATCTAAAAAGAAAATGTGCAGGTCGACCCTACGTCCCAACCTGATCCTGCCTGTTTCAATCTGCAGTAAAAATGTCCCATTTCAAACTTAAAATCTTGCCACCACTATTCACCAACTGTCTGCTTGATTATATGCATCTCCTAAAATCTGATTTCTTGTTAGGTATACTCCGTATTTTTTCAATAAAAACATGCTAGATGACATTCTTGAGGATTCGGTCGATCAGCATTTTAATTCGCTAATTCAGACACGACATTTGCAAAGACGTCGTGATATTGTCGATGACAACATAGCTTCAGATTTACTGGATGACAATACAGACAATGTGTGGGAACCCCCAGAGGTATGACTGTATTATTAAATGCATGTGCACTTTTAAATTTAAAAAGTTATTACAAAAGGAGAGAGGTGGCAAACGGTAAACCTTAAAACATGGATTGAATGGAACGGGTCAAATCGGTCTTAACGGTTTAAAAGTGACCAGAAAATATTTTAATACTTACAACCTCTTAAATCACTTTAGTAAGAAAAGTTAGATTGGTATTGTAATGATATAGTTTCTTTAGTCATATTAATACATTATTCATGTATAAGATTCAAGAAACACGGAACAAGATATGTTTGCAGGTGAAGCTAACCAGTTTTGACCCTTGTTAAAGATGTTCTGATCTTAAACACTTTTGACCCATTATCTTACCTGCCCAATTTTCCACTTTTACGTAAAAAAGGACCATCGATACTACATCTCTGGCCCTGATATGCACCTAGAGTCTTAGTTGAGTTTGTCAGGTTTGTGGTTTGATTCTGGTGGATCCAAATTGTTGGCTTTTGATATTGTAATGGGAAACAGATTTATGGTCGTAAACTAGCAGCTAAAATAAGTTATACAAAGTGTATGTTTATAGTTAAATAAATAACCTTGCCTGGCTTAGTTGGGAATCCTATTGAGTCTTTGTACGAGAAGACTGAAATTAGGGCAAAATCAAGTATACATATTGGATATTGTCAATTTCGAAACATGCACTACTGAACCGCGTGTTTAGTTTTTATCGAAATTGCATGCTTTACTTTCGATTATTGTTTTCTTGTAGCATTAATTTACGAGTAACAGTAAAACAAATTTCATCGTTATCCATATTAAATAGGTTTGAGAAAATTCTTCATATCTGTTGTTGACAGGTTCAGGAAGTTATGGATGAAATTGGCACTCCTTCTATACCATTAAGTATTATTACAAAGGCTGCAGAGATACAGCTTCTGTACGCAGTTGATAAAGTTCTTCTTGGAAACAGGTGGTTGAGGAAAGCCACGGGAATTCAACCCAAATTTCCATACGTGGTTGACTCATTCGAGAAAAGGTACCCAAAATCACTTTTGTTTGTAGTGATGTGTGTATAAGGGGTTATTACTAATTAGGTTATATTTATTATACCTTTGATTTACTGATATGAAATTCAGAAATTGGTGATTTGGCACAAGTTTACTTTTATTTGTAGTGTGTGTGTATAAGGGGTTATTAGGTATAGTTATTTTACCTTTAATTAACTGATATGAAATTGGTGATTTGGACCCTACATAATCAAATTATCACAAGCAAAATATGTTTATCTAGGCAAGTTGCAATAACTAGATAATCAAATTTCAAAACGTGAACCCAAGCACCCCCTAACTTTGAACCAAATACGTAGTTTAGGAGTGACTTTACCATGTGGTAAAGGTACTTGGTTATGATAAGCAAATGAGTAATCTTTGCTGGCTCAGTATAGTGCCTCCTGGATTGCATTGGATAAGCAAGTGTTCTGGACATCTCAAAAATGGAAGACGTTGCAATCTTTTGCTGACAAAAGAATTGTTGTTCAAATGTTAATATGAATCCTATGAACTTTTGATAAAACTTGATTTACTTTAGAAAATTTTAGAGGTAACAATTTCTACGTGTTTAGGGTCGATTTAGGTTGTGTTTTTATCTCAGATGGGTCAAGTTGAAAAATTAGCCAATTGGGCCAATTTGTTGAAAATCATCCTAAGTTTAGTATAATGCATATGATGATCTCCTAACTTGCTATTATGCAAAGAATTAGATTATAATATTGTTTATTATTGTTATATATTGCTTTTTTAATCATAAATAACATATTAATTATCTTTAAATCATTTTAAAAAAATAACAACCAACCCAACATGACATGTTTTGATCCGTACTGGAAAATGATATGTTTCAAGATAAACCTGTTTTGATCCATCAATAGTAATGTATTTGTAATCATAAATATCATATGCCATATGGTAATAATCTAATAGGATCTTTAATCTTTATCTTTAATATATATTAAAAGGAAATGCTAACTACAGCCCCCCTTAGGGCTGTGGATAAAAATTAAAAAAATATTATTTTTAGTTTTTAAAATGGTAACCTTGTTTCATGTATGGAAAGTTGAAAACTAATTAAAAGGTAACTATGAAAATTATAGAAAGTTAATTATGAAAACATAAGTTATGATTGTCATTTTTAAAAACTAAAATTACCTTTTTTATTTTTATCCACAACTCTAAGGGCTGTAGTTAGCATTCTCCAAAATTTTATATAGTAGTTGTGTCAATGCCAGAATTTGTTGTATTTATGAAGTTTTAAGTTTATAAACTATTCAAATAAAATTACAATAACTAGAGCAAATAAAAGACAAGTAGATCCATCTTATATAATATAGCCAGGGCTAGTTAATTGAGCTATGTTTTTCAAGCATCAAAGGTTGGGGAAATTGATTGCAAGGTAAAATACAATTCACTGGGAAAATAAAATTAACATAAAATAAAAAATGATAAAGTCAAGTCAAGATAGAAAATACACACATTCACTTGGAATCAAGTCATTATAATCACATGATTTGCATGTGATCTTTTGAAAATTGAAGATTGAATCTAGTATCTAGTTTATAAAGAATAAAAAGAGCTTAGATGAAAATCTTCATGCTCAAACCTATAAAATTATTCAATCAAAATAATCATAGAACTCTCTAGACTAATTTTGATCGGTTTTGGTTTATATTCTGTTAAAAAAAATGTAAATACACACACACATATAGCATAAGTGTCTTCTATGTTTTTCTTTATTAATTAGCTTATCCCAAACAACACCGATCAAAATAAATCAATTGCTAAAATTTCGGTTTCTATATTTCCCTTATTTCAGGTCTTCGGTTTCACCGCGTTTAGTTTTTATCTGGAACCGGACTGAAATTTGCAAAGGAATTTAGTCGAACAACCAGAAGCCGAACTGATCGATTAGTATGTTACAGTTCAAAGCGGTCCTAACCTTTTAACTTGTTCGGGTTTTTCTAGGTTTGATCCAGTTTAAGCAGTTTCATAACGGAATTCATCTCTAGTTTACACAACCTTCACTACTCTATGAAACGTCACTAATTAATTAATTAAGTAAACATTTAAACTTCCCAAATATAAATGGCTAATACAACTAGTTAATGTATCTTCATAGGTTCCATAGTAATTTTAAACTTTGAGTTAATTATATCGATGGTGCTTGTGGTTATTCCTAGGTTGTCAATCTAGTCCTTTAACTTTTAAAATTACACCGAGAGTCCATGTGGTTAGCGTTATATTTTAGTTTTGATCACTTACTCTAACTAACATTTAAGTTAACCATTAAAAGAAGAGTATTGTTGTCATTTTACTTCTTATCCTTATTTTCAAAAAGGAATTCCTTTTTTCTATTAACCACTTAATTTATCTTTATTTCTATCTTACTCTCGCCGTCACTCTCATAGAAAACTTTTCTCCTACATCACATTAGGCCATATGGCCCTTTTTTTAGAACCGCGTCTGAATATCCTTTTTGTACAAACAACCATTGCTAATGACAATATTAACAACATTAACAATATGTTATTTAATTTCGTTTTATTAGTTAAAGCTCTTGTTCTTAATCTAACTTAAGTTATATTTTCTTGACAAAAAGAAAAAATGAAGATAAAATACGTAAAAAAAAGGATACGAGTAAATCATATTGATCGAGCCGTTGGATTAATGGATTGAAAAACCATGAATAACATAGAAATTGCCACACAATTAATTGTTTTCAATCGCGATTCGACAAGAACATCTTTAGTAAGGCATACGCTTGGTGTGGTTGAAAACGTGGCACTTCGTGACCAGCACCTCGAACCGTAGCAAACGTTAATCCATCATACACCACTTTATAGCCCCCAACCTGTATTTATTTATTTATTTATTTTTGTTATTATATATGTTTAAATAATATATATATGCAATATTTATAAATATAATAATCCGAATGATATATAAAAAAATTATTAGATAATAAATGAATATTACTTGGTTGGTAGTATCAGTCCAGAATCGCCAAGGTTTGATTACTTTAAGATTCATAGCATCAATAGAATATCGTGTGCCGGAGACCGGAACAACGGCATCCACATCCCCACTATAAAATAAAATAAAATCATGTCGTATAATATAATATTAATAGTCAAAATTAGATTTTAATTTTTATCGGTGTGCACGCGTGTACGCGTGTTTTTTTATTTTTTTTATTTTAAAGAAGCGTAAACATACCTATAAAGAAGAATCCGAAGACCTAACGCAATCAGCCTTTTATATATTGGAAACATAGTTGATGGGCTATCCTTCCATTTCACAATCAGTTTGCTGCAACATATCAAAGACATGATCATATTGGTCTTATGAAATGATTTTGCCCAAATAATAATTAAGTTGATGATCTAATACTTTACTAACCTGCAAGTCTCCCATTGATAAGATAGTTTGGTGACATTTGCATGGAAAGCATTCTGAACATTCTCAAGATTGAGATAGTTTTCAACATACTGTCCTTCACACGGATCGACTCCACCTGATCGTCGATGACGCTTCTTCTTAGCGATTATACCATCAGGCAATGGCTCACAAGTCGGGCCGTAGATGTTGTAGAAATCTATGTTTCCGATTTCTTCCCCGATTTCTTCCTCTACGTTAGTGCAGAACTCGCTGTTGTTATTGTTACTGCAATTTTGTGCTAGTTTTCGATACGTCTCGTCTGAGATCAAGGCATGACTCCATAGATAATCGTTAAATCCTTTATCATCAGTATCATCGTTCATTATTCCATTACCTATCTATAAAAACAACCCCAAAAAATAAAAATTTTAAGATATGTATAGCTTTACCATCATATGAAGTCATGTTACTAATACTAACATTAGTCATACAAAAAAAAAAGATCTGATATGAATTTACCATGATACCCTTCAAGTTGATGACAGAAGAAGGGTGGCCCCCAGCGTTTTTCTTTGTAATTATATCAGCTAGCTCAGGGATATAAAATCCTGTACAGGGTAGAGTGAAAAGGTGGTGCTTATCTAATTATGATCTCTCAAGAGGTTCTATATATATATTTTTTTGTATTCATGCTTATCATAAAAGATAGATACATTTTCAAGAATATTAGATATTTTCTTAATATAAAAAAGATTAGGGAAATAATCTGTAAATTTAACAACACCTAATTTTAGTGTTGTCATGCTTACAGATCACTTGAACGAGTAAACGCCAAAATGACGTAAATAACTATCGTTTAAATGGTATGTGAGTGTAACAACATTTAAGTTAGATACTGTTAACAATATACAGATCATTTTTCATTCGGAAAAAAAACATATTTAACCATTTATATTTATACCTGCATAACTTTCGCCAATTATGTAAAAATCACTGTTTTTGTAGTGCGGGAATCTTCTGAACCAATTCACCAAGAAAACGTACGAGTCCTCAGCTGCAATTTCACATTCAATATTAATTAAAACGTAATATTAATTAATTAATATAATTGGAAAGCCATTTTAACAACTCTCTAATCTAACCCCACATTTCCATTTTGTAAACTGTAGTTAGTGGCCCATGGTTACCATACTTTCTAATTCTTTGCCAATAGTGGGAATATATGTGTGTATGCAATAATGAAAAGAGAGACCTACCAGTCCTTTTATCCCCAGACAAGTCATAATCACTGGTTGTGTTTGAGTAAGAGAATCCAACCCCTGCTGGTGACTCCAAGAACAATATATTTGCAACTGTGTAATTGTCAGAGATCGGATCATATCAGGGTTTAGTATACGATGGTCTGACCCAATTGAATAGAAGGGCTAGAGTCATCAGGGTTTAATATGTAACCCGGTATAAATATATATTTTTATGTATATCCCAAAAAAGTTATAAATTTGATGCATGATTTGTTACAAAACAAACCTTTGTTCCATGAAAATCTTCTTGAATAGAGTGTTTTGCCATCAGGATTAACACCAAATGGTCCAATCTCAAGCATGGCACCAACTCCTAGAGATGAACATCCTGGTCCTGTCTCAATTTAAGTTAAAAAAAATGTGTTAACTCAAATTAGAGATTAAAAACAAGGAAAAAGAAAAAAAAATGCAAAGAATTACATAATAATTAATGTACCTCCATTAAGCCAAAGAACAAGTGGTTTAGAAGATGGTTCATTAAGAGCTTCAACAAAATAGTAGAAAAGGCTTCTACCATTGAAGCTATCAACATTAATATACCCTGCATATTGTTTAAACATCAACCCTTTTGATAATGGCTGCCCAGGAAGCCCTTCTTTTATATGATCATCTTCCATCTTCCTCTCATTATTATGGTCGGTTTTCATCTCGTTGTAGCGCGATTCAGTGATCCAGTCTTCGTTGATGGTATTCGTTTGCGCCCGGTTCCTTGACCTACGGAAAGACATTAGTGTTTCCGCTTGGTTGAGCCGCGACTCATGGGCTTGACATTTGCACATTATTGTTATTGTTACAAGAATCAGTAGAACAAGATTGAGTCTTGTAAGAAATAATCTGTGCTTCCTCTCCATTGCTCGATGTCTAATGAGAGGTGGTTAACTTTCAAACACTCTTTGTATATTTATACTCATATCTAGTAAAGTAGAATATATATATATATATATATATATATATATAT
>JAUEJL010064240.1:0-17791 GCA_032274825.1 Drosophyllum lusitanicum | reverse complement strand
TTTTATTAGTAGTTCTAATTTGATCTTGTATCTCTCTCTCTCTCTCTCTCTCTCTATATATATATATATATATATATATATATATATATACCGGAGGGCTATACGGGAACTGATTTTGTTGTAAGAACTACGAAAATCAATCTTGACATTTAATTAAAATAAATCAATAGCTAAAAAGGTTAATTAATAGGGAAAATCAAGCCTAAATCTTTCAAAACAGTCCATTCGAACACAATTTACGATTGGGTAAATATATAAATAACCAAAATACCGAGTTATTAATGGTGTTACAAATCGTTCTCGTAACAAAAACAATTCTCATTTGAACTCCTCTCTCCCTCTATATGTGTGAGTGTGTGCGTGTAACTCAAACACAAGTTTAGTTTGTTTTCAAGGTGAGATTTTTTGATGCATTCTCGGAACGAACTTGGTTTTGGATGAATTTTGGTTAAAGATGTGATCTTAATTAATATGGGAAGATACATGATTAAATTACATGTTTTTAAGTGCATTTTAGTTTAGGTGCATTTTTTATTAAGTGAGTTTGATTAATTCGATTTTGGTTGAGTAATGCTACTAGCATTTTTTCATTTAGGAAATGCATATTGATCGATATAAATGCATTTTATTAGTATGTTTCTTTTATAATTACTTGCAAATATTTATTGGTTGGGAAATGGTAGCATAACATATGAAAATGCTTGTGGGCAATGAATATGTAATTTATGAGACTGAAATGTTGTTATTTTCTTTTCGGGTGCTTTTTTTTTTATTGAATCTTGTTTTTTTTTGTTTGCAATTCAAAATTTTAAATATGTTTAATGCATCCCTAATTAATGCATCTTCAACTTGCTTCTAGTTCATCTTCAACTTACAATTTTACCTTATGTTTATATGTATATCTACTTAATGATCATAACTTTTTTTCCGACTTGAGCTAAGCAAAGCTCCAAACTATCAAGTTAAGCTCTTAGATACCAAGTTGAGTATTACTAACATTGACTAATACTATTATTCAACATACATTTTTTGGTAATCGAATCGAGTCGAGACAACCTCAAACTATTAGTTAGCTCATCGAGCTCCAACTCGAGCTTGAAAATAATGGCACGATCGAGCTTGAGTCAAGCTTCGGGTTTCCTAATCGAGTCAAGCTCGATCTTGCAACTGTGTCGACTTGACTAGGCTCAACTACACCCCAAGCACGTGGCGGTTAAAATTCATATTTTGTCCTTTTTAAAGCTATCATGTATCATCACAAGGTTTGTTACTTGTGTTATATGAATAAACAAGGTTCTATGTGTGTGTGTGTATATGTCTATACACACACGGCATGATAGTGGCTTTATTTTTATCTTTTTGGGGCAACATTTTCTCCATGAACTATATAATACCCGTTCTGGAGTTTGTATTTTATTTTTGGAATTTTGTATATTAATAACATGTGGTTTACTATTTATCAAATAGGATGAGTGTTTTAGTTAATATACGAAATGAAGGGGCTATTAATGTTAATAGGGAAGTTAAGATTGTGTATTTTAAAAAAATTTAGGGCACAAACCCTTAGGTATTCTTTCCCAGCCGCATTACTATTTCATGTAATCAAGTAAAATCAATAGGAAATTATTCAGGTATGATTCCTCTATCACTCGTGATTATCTAGATACCAATTTCATGATTTATAGTTATGATTCAGAGGAGTTTAATGTTGTTTATGAGTTCAATAGAAAGGATGAGACCGAGAGCAAAAAGTGGGACTTTGATCCATGAAAATGTAACAAATATGCAATTAAATGATAGAGATTTGCCTAAATGGTGTTAGGAATCTATAGCGATGAAATAGGTAAGATTCAAATAGTTTGAATTCTTATTGGATTGTCTATTTAAACACCAATAAAAAATATTCCTCAAGGTTGAGAATCGTAAAAAAGGTTTAGGAAGTGAATCCTAAATCGAGTGTTAGCTGTGAATTGAATAAAAAATGTACGCTGTGAACTAAACGAAAACCGTGGATGAGGGGGTCGAGTCTCTTCGTGAGATTCCCGGATCACAAATCGTCATTGAATCGTAAATAGGCTAAACATAATCGTAAATCTCGAATTGTGAATTATAGGTAAGAGTGGAACTGAATTGTAAATTGAGCATGGCCTGCTAATCGAAAACTTGAAATCGAAAAAGGACTAAATTGAAATTCTTAAATTGTAAATTGGACCATGCCAGATATGATTCCTCTATCACTCATGATTATCGCAATCGCAAATCGTTAACCCTTAGTGCCCTCAAACCTTAAATTAATGAATGGAAAACACCACTGATGTATTGTAAACTACCAAATCGCAAATCACCTTAGGAACCTATCACAATTTAGGATCTTGAATCATGTGGGGGTTGGTTACGTGAGTTGAGATTAAATACCTAGACTGCGAATCATGTGATTTTTCATTATCTCATATTTTATGACATGACATGTACATTTGTGTATCGTGTTGGTTGTGATTATATGTTTAGTGATGTGTTGATTGATTGTTTATTGTGTATCGATAACCAAGGGGGTTATCTGATGCTGGTGGGCATCAAGGTCGAATGGACCATTATTATTGATGTTTGTGGACATCTTGGCCGAGTGGGCCTGGCCAAGGGGGCCTTATGTGCTATTATGCGAAGCTGTGTTAGCAATCATAATCTATGAGTATTGTATTACTCAATAAGCTTTATGCTTATTCGTTGTCATTTAAATCCTTTCATGTTCCTCGAGTAAGGACAAGGGGAAACAAAAAGTGTTAGCATCTGTTGCTTTTAATATTAAATATTCGAAATTTTGGAGATGAATGTAATTATGTAATTATACTTTTTGATGGTTGAATTCGGTTAATTGATATTGAGTTTTATATATATAATTTTTTTTGGGACATTACAAAATCTCTCTGAATTATGAGTTAACAAAAACAAAGACTAAAATAAAAATGAAAATACTTTTAGTAACGATATTGTCATTGCTAAAAGACCGGAGAAATTTCTGCTAACAAAAGAAATTCTAAGATAAAATGAAAACACTTTTAGAGACAACAAAGTCGCCCCTAAAAGTGTTGTTTCTAAAACTCATTTGTTGATCTGCAAAGGGGGAGGGAAGAAGAACGACAATGATGATAGGAGCTATGAGTGCAACGACAAGAGCTATAGCTACGATGGCGGTGACGGTAGCATGGCGTTAAGAGCTACAACTACAGTGGCGCAAAAAGAAAAACTAATAGATTTTTATGCACAATTAATATGTCTTCTGGGTATGAGGAGAGGGAAAAGATGAAAAGGAAAGTTGTCACTTAAGAGGACAATAGGGAGAAGGGAGGTGACGGCAGCCAACCGTAGTTCGGTGGCGGTAGTGACACAGAGGCAAAAGGGAGAGAGTGAAAAATATGTCTAGAACTTTAAGGCTTTGATACCATGCACAAGAATAAAAACAAAATTGATAAGGGTTTAATCCAGCTAAGATTACTCATGAGTTACTCAAGATCGACTCGATGTTAACTAAGTGGAGCTCGAGCTCAAGCTATTCAAGTGAGGAATTGAGTCGAGTTCGTGTTCCATACTACTTTGCTTGTCAAACTCATGAGCCTAATCGACCTTATGCTAAATTATATATTTATCCTTTTTAATCACATATATTATCCACTATTTTATCGAGTCTAGTTGAGCTCGAGAGTTTCATCTAATTCATTTGGACAAGCTCGAGCTTCAAATTTAAGGCTCGATTGAGTTCAAGTCTAGTTTCAAACTCGAATTTTAAAGTCGAGTCAAGTTTCATACTTAATAGTGTTCGACACGGCTTGACTTGGTTACACCTTTACTAATCGAGTAAGGATATATACTACTTTAAACTTAGATGAAATCCAAAGAAAAGAGAATGCGTTTACATACTTCATTAGTCAATTTTGTCTAGGCCTAAAAAAAATTACACATTTTTTAAGGGCAAATTGCATTAAAACACAATAAACTTTGTCTTAGTTATCATTGTATACAATCAACTTTATTTTCTTAAAAATAATACAACCAACTTTCATAATCCTCACATTATATGCAACTTGTTGTATACAATGGAAGTTGTGACAAAGTTCATTATATACAATGGTAACTAAATAACAGACACATAAAAAGTGGTTTTCATATAATGAGAGGATTATAAAAGTTAATTGTATTGTTTTTAAAATTTGAAAGTTGATTATATACAATGGTAGCTAAGAGAGAGTTCAATGTATTTTCATGCAATTTGTTCTTTTTTTTTATCGTTTTAACTTAGTCATTTTAGTAAAATGATAACAAAAACCAAGGGTGGTATAATTACGGGGCCTCTCCTCGTTCTGCCTGTTGGAAAAAGAAAGGTGTGTGAGTTATCCTCATTAAATGAAATTTTAAATTAATAAAATGTTATATTATATAAAGATAAAGTTGATAGGACATGCACTAGTTATAGTTGAATTGAAGTCTTCTTTGTCATCTATAACTATAGGAGATTACAATATCATAAATTCATATCAGAAAAGAAATTGTGGCAGCCAAGAAACAACAGATCTACAGATTTTGAACCAGGTAATCTGATCTCTTTTCTTCATTTGTTTTTGGCTGAAAATTGATAAATATTCATGAGGATCATTAATCTTTGATTTTCTTTAATTTTTAAATTTATATTTCAAATTAATTCATATCAATCTATCATCATCATTTCTAGCTAATACGATGCATATTACCACACCGGCAATGAGAAACTGAACGGTTGATCCGTCAATTATAAACCTTCATAAGATGTCTGCATCTCAGTTGCAGATAAAATAGGTCAAAAACAGTAATCTCTTAAACCCATGAATTGCTTTTGAAGGAAGATCTGAATTTTTCTCTACAGAAAAACAAAATATACAGTACTTTGTTACTAAAATATACTTCATAGTTCTTCTACTACTATTCCTACTAATCTCTTGATTCTTGAACTCGCACGTAGCTAGAACAGTGTAGAGATATATATACTATTAGTTTATATATTACCAAACCAATGTCCAATTAAAAATACATTTTTTAAACAATTTATTGCTTTCTTCTCATGACGTTTGTGTAGCTTTGTAGGATACAAAGGTTTAAGAAATTTGTGGGATTAATTGCTGACGAACTCTGAAACATTTTGAATGTTTTGACAAACCTTATATATACTTTGTCTTACAAGTTTATAGGTCTTTTTAAAAATCTAAATTCCTCACATTCCACCTTTTGATTTTACTTTCGCAAACTTTTATTCCTTAATCCACAATGCTACACATTTTTATAAATAAAGCCCCTAGCCTGAAACATGTATATATTAGTGAATCTGAAATATATGCTCGGAACCCCATGATCATATATATTCCTTGCCCTTTTGAGATAGTTTTGATGATAAACTTTTCTTCAAAGTGTCATATCAAATATAATATATGGTATTCTATATGATTGTTGTATTTATCATGACCTATCATTCTATCTACTCTTTGAAATTTAACCCATAAAACAAATTTCTATAAAATGATAGATGTAGGTGAGTTTTAAACATGTTTATAGTATATCTTTGTTTCGATCACATAATAAACATTTTCCTTAGGGCTTGATTTAGGCATTATTATTATCCTGATTGATCAAGCCATTTTACGGGCGGGTTGTGTTGTTCACAAAATAATCTGGTTAGGTTGTTGCATCAAAGGGAAAGAAATTCATAAGCCAATACATATATTAATGAGAGTTTAAACGAAGAACTTCACCAATTGTAAGTACAACAATTCTCTCTTCTCTTTTTCCACAGGAGTACATTTCTTTTTCAAAATATTTTTCATAATTTCATTGTTCATTAGTAAACATGTTACAAATTTTGTGTTATATAAACTTCTAGAAAACACCTTAAGTAAAAAATGTAAACCATCATGTGAGAAACTTAAATTGATTAATACTTATACTATACAAAACTATGAACATCAAATGCATAAGTACAGTATTAGAAAGGAATCATCATATGAGTTGATTAATGAACAAAAGAATAAGCCTACTGTAATTAAAAATAGGGATAAATAATATAAATATTCACAATTTGAGTTCACAAGTGAACATGTGACTTCTTCGTCGAATACGAGAGGTAGTCTATTCTTGTTTTGTTCTACACCAAGAGAGTATCATGGGAGATCGAGAGAGACTATCTGTGAAGGGGATATTTAGAGAGTTGATTGAAAGGTGTACGAAGGTCTAGACCGGCATCAATGTTGGTGGTTTGAGAAAGCAACGTTGATGGGGGTGTTTGTCATTTGGTTAGTGGAGTTGGTGGTTTAAAAAAATAACGGCAATATACATAAGAGAGGGCGACGGTGGAGATTGACCACGAACGAGATTAGATGGATAGTCCTAGTGGTTTTAGTTACAGTCAGATGATTAGTGGTGGTTAACTTAGTAATTTGCCAACTGTAAAGAATGTTGAGAGTGAGAGAGAGAAAGCGGGATAGGTAAAAAGACTATTGTAGGTGGGATACGGACGTGAATGAGAGGAGCAACTAGGGTTTAGATTTTGGTGAGGATAATAAGAAATGGTTCTTATTGAATATATAGATGTACATGATCTAATATGTTCTTTATACAATAGCTTATATGTGTGTATGTCTACCATATGCTCTGAGATAGTAGAATCATAGTTGTTAACATTATGATCTTGATCTTAAGATCTTAATTTTGATTTTATTTAGCTGCGCTATGATCTTATATAGAATCTTAATCTCAACCATAAGATCGTCTGATCTCGATCTGATCCAATCTTACTTGGCTGGATTAGTTACTTAAAAATTTACAAATAAACTAATTTTGTTAGATTAGTTACAAGTTAGTTAAGCTAGCTAGTTGAGTTGTAGTTCCATTAATCTCTTTGTATTTAGTTCATATGCTTAATAAGATGTCATAAACATTGCAACTTCAAAGATACCATGTTGAGGATCAAAGAATATGTTTGGAGCTGTGAGGTCTATGACATTTTATTAAGCAAATGAAAGAAGTAAAGTGATTTATAAAACTACAACTTAACTTTGAGAAAGTGACTATTTATACAAAAAATATGTCAATTATCTATACTTTTTTATCACTTAAAACTTTGAAAAATTATAATCAAGCATGAAAATTTTGGACGTTACAAATTTTTATCAAATCTCTATATTTGAAAGTTTGAAAATTGTAGCAAAGTCACATTTTATAGTTTGAAAAAAAAATATCTACATTTTTACGCTTCTAAACGTGGAAAATATTACAAAGTTACAAAAATTCATGTTTCTAAGTGTGAGCTTCTCTAATTAATTTATTACTAAATTTATACATTTAAACATGGATTTTTAAAATCAAATAAACATATGTATAAATGTAGAGTTTTTTTCTTTTTCTAACAATATCTATATTTAAACTATTTTCACATTTATATATAAGTGTGACAAGATTTAAAAATTGATACACATATTTTATGAAACGTAAAGATAGAAATGACATATTTGTCGTATAGTAGGGACAATATTTTTAGATATTGATAGGAGATGCTATGAGGGTACGTTGTTGTGAGGTGTAAACATTGTGTATGTTTGAAATGTTTACACCTTTACAAGCCACTTACAAGAAAACTTCAAACATTCTTTGAAAATGGAAGCAAAATTTTCATTATCCGGCCGTCTCCTAACCTAAATTATTCCTCGCTATAACAAAAATAAGTGCAGTGAAACATGCATTACACAAATCACAAGCCAAAATCCTTAAGGAAAAAATGAAGTTATCCATGAACTTAATACTTTGACCCAGTCACGAGTGTTATGATCTTTCTAGACTATATATATATGCTTCGTGTTGACTTTCCTAAACCCTTTCTTTTCTGAATTGAAAAGTAAACAATGGATCCTTATTGCTTGGTGATTTTAACGTTTTTAATATATTTTAATAGAAAAATTTTCCATAAATCTTTTCAGTGACTTATAGTTGAAAACCATCGTTAATCTGACAATTTTTTTTTCATAAGGGCAAACATTTTAAGATTTCTTTAGTGGTTTAATTAAATCTTATATATAATAAAGATCCTAATTAACAACCTGGCCTCTTCTATCAACTGAAACATTATTCTACGTACGGTAAGCTCTTGCATATTCCAACGAGGCTCGATCTCTTGATTCTGTCACGATTAGTACGTACGTAGGTAAAAAATTACCAACTATTAAATTGTTAGGGAAACTTGAAACATTTGTATATATATGATTCTAACGCCTTCAGACTTTATCAACTTTAACAGCTAAAAGGACAAAAACTTATCCCATCGCATCATTAACCGGTGTAGGATTAAAGATCATGTCCAGGATTCGAGGCAAATCAGCTTCATGTAAAATACAACTAAATGCATGCATTTGTGTGTATATGTATAAGAATATAATAATCCATGTATATTCAGCTTTATTTAATATCTTACAAGTATTAGATCAATATCCAACCGGCCACATAATTTTTGAGGTTAATTAAATATTTGTACGTATATACGATACACTAGATTTTCAGATAATTAATATAGACATTATATATCCATCTTATATATGGATAACTAACTAGAATATTACAATCATTGGTTTGATTAGCTAGTTTTCGGGACATTAAAACATATATATATATATATATGGCTTTGTTAATTGCAGGCACTAATCGTGTTCTTATATATGCATTACCGATTGGCGGATCGATCAAGCAAAGCTACACTTACACATTTGTAATGGACATGTCATCTACGGCATGGTTGGATGATCAGGTTAATTATATATATGTTTCAGCGCGCATCTTTATTTTGCTAGTAATTAGTACTTGTAGTAACTAATATAAGTTTCTTCTTTTTTAATTATAAATTATCTGATGTGATCGATAATTTTATTGTTTTAACTTAATTAGTTAATAATACTCATAGGAAATGGAAGACTCTCGTGAGTTCATTAATCAATATCCACAAACACGTCCCTATAATGAATTAGTAGATTCATTATCTTCACAAAGTTTCAAAGGTTACCAGGATCTACTGGTCACAAGAAACAACCCCTATAATCATATTCATGCAGCTGCAGCAGCCACCATCAACCAAGATCATTATTTGAACAAACAAGAAATTTATAATTATAAGCCCACTCCAACTACTAAATCTTTTGCTCCTGCTTGTGGAACCTCATCCAACACTTTCACTATATCTTTCGGCCGAGACTTCACCACCACCTCACCAACAACAGCTATAAACAAAAATCAGCTCTATGGAGAATACAATTTAGATTACCACCATCATCAGCATGATTCCTTAAAGTATAAAGAGGATCTGAATCTCGACGAGCTTCTTGGATCTATAGAGCTTCCTAAAAGAGTTCCCACCACAAGAAGAAACCATCGACAAGCTCAAGAGCATGTCTTAGCAGAAAGGAAAAGAAGGGAGAAGTTAACTCAACGCTTCATTTCTTTGTCTGCTCTCCTTCCTGAAATTAAAAAGGTAAAACCTTATTAATATATCTCATAATTCTAGCAATAAAATAAAAATTAAAGTTTCGATGCTATGATTCACTAAAACCTCACATGAAAGTATAATTAGTAGGTGTTGAAAGTTTTACCACCCACCTTAACTTGGACCCATTCCTATAAATTATTTATTTTTTACTACAAAAATAACAAGTATATTTTGATGGAACTCAAGATACATATCTAGCTTTCTGAATTCCAAGTAGCTAGACTCCATCACTTTAGTATACTTCAAATTCAACACCATCAAATTGTGCGTGAATGCACCCATGTACTTCATAAAAAATGTAGGTTCATGATCACAAGTTTTCAGAGATATAACTTTCAATATAACTAGCTAGAGCTTAATTTATGTTAAAATTAGTTTATATATATATATATATATATAGAGAGAGAGAGAGAGAGAGAGAGAGAGAGAGAGAGTTTGAGGTTCAAGGGAGAACCCTTTTAAGATACACAACGGTGAGAATATTGGTAAACTTGTAATTTAACATTTCTCCTTTACGTTTATATTCACCCATAGCTAACCAGAAATCAAGTTTACATCCTAAATGTTAAAATCAAAATTATTTCTGTAATATTAACAATTTAAAGATTTGTATGCATTGATGCATATAGACAAACACTTTTGTATGCATTGATGCATCAGGTATAACGTGACAGTTTTTAAACTATCCGATCAATGAAATCAAAGGCCCAAAAAAACATGATAGTGTTCTCTGTTCTCATTTTATCCTAACTCTCTCTCTTTCTCTCTCTCTCTCCATATATATATATATATATATATGGAGGTTCAAATAAGAATGGATAATTAGGTGAAAATATGAGACTTAATACTGAATTGCCTCTTCATTTGATTTGATTGAACGGTCTATAATTTCACTCTTCATTTTAATCATGAACCGACTATGAATTGCAATGAGTGAATTGCGACCGTTAGATCTAATATATCAACATCTAATTAATTAGTGACTAGGATTTGTTCTCTCATACTCAACTAATTAATGGAAACATGAAATCATCTATTATTGTAGATGGATAAGGCTACAGTGCTGGAAGATGCAAGTAACTACATAAAACAGCTTCAAAACCGAGTGAAGGAACTCGAAGAAACATCATTAATAATTAACAGAAAAGGTGGAGGCGTCCTAGAATCAGCTTCTTCAATGAGGAGATCCAAGTTTCATTGTGGTCATGATGAACATGATGCATCTTCTTTTGATATTCAGACTAATTACTCATTACCAGCTTGTAACACAGCTAATTATAATCCTGGGATTAAAGTAAAAATTTCAGGAAACAATATACTTGTAAAAATTTACTGCCAAAGAAATCCATCACTTGCAGTGAAAGCCCTAACTGAAATGGAGAGACTTCATTTCACAATCATGTGTAACAGCGTTCTTCAAATCTCTGGCACTGCTGCACTTATAACCATAATTGCTCAGGTACGCCGATTATTAATTAATATGTTTTAATTAATTAAGTTTCAATTCTTTCCAGTGTCAAAAGTTATTGCCCGGCTAAAAGTTTGTGCTATATATCTTCTCTTCATTATTCATGTTTGGTGTAGATGAGTGAAGAGTTCGTCATGACAGCCATGGATCTTGTAAGATGCTTGCAATCATCTCTTTCAAGTGTTCTATAACATGTATACGTACTTAATCTAGCTGAAGATTCAGTATGCAGTTTAGTAGTGCACCTAGCTAGCCTCCTTTTTTTATTTGTTTTGTTTATTGTACGTTAGAAAATTATATCATTTAATAAAATTAGTTCTCGATCATTCTTAGGTAGGTAGGTATTTCTTTAATAATATTGGGAAAAATTAAGTTATATACGTACTTGATCTATAGAAACGTACGTACGTACGTGTGTTGGCATATATGTTAGTCGTCCGAATTTATTTTGATGATATGTGCTATATATATTAATATATATGAATTAAATTACCAATCGTTAACTTGGAGTACGTGTGAGATTGTGTATCGAATTTTAAACATTATGACAATATATGGTGAATAGGATACTAATTAAAGAAGTAAACCGTTGTTGATTGAGATATACTCTTAAGTGATTATGGAATTAATATAATTAGCCCATGTATATTTTTTCAATTCCTTTTTTGCCCTTCTTTTTAATTATAGTTCATAATTATGTATGATAATTACAATTTTGCCACAATTTAATATCAGCCATTGATCAAGTTAATCTAAAGGCCCAAAATAGTTCTTTAGGTTCTATGTTTAAGAGTGGTTCCTATTGATGCTATTTCGTGTATATATATATATATATATATATATACACACACACACACACACACACACAAAAGCAAATTATTGAAAGACTTTTAAAATACATATGTTTAATGTATTACCAAATTAACAACTAAACTTAAAGTTTATACAAGTTTCAAAATTCATCAAGAATTAAGCAAACAACTAAACATTACAGTTCATCCTAAAAAAACTAAGCAACTTAATAAATTAAGTAACTAAAGTTTATACAAGTTTTAAGACTCTTTTAATTGTTTTAAACATCACAATTCATGAAGAATAAAATTAACAACTAAACATCACAATTCATTTTAAAAGACACCAATCAATTTAAGAAATTCAATATAAAAAATTTATACAAGTTTTAACACTCTTCTAATTGTTTTAAGACCATCAGCATCCAACCCAAGTTACCCCATGCCACATCAGCATCCACATCATCTTTCACCTTCAACCTTATCAAACCCACAAACCCCCATATCCAACCCTATTCAACCCCACATCAAATATTAATAAAATATATATATATTAAATAATAGATTAAGAGAGAGAAAGAGAGAAGAAGAAAAAAAAGAGAAACCCGCAACTGGTTCGGCTACTCGAAGGGCTCGGGAACCCGCCATCACACGAAGGGGGCGATGGTGTTCCCTGTCTACCCGACACAACCCGCCATCGGGTATAGAGACCAATGCGGGTGGTCTAAACATCATATATAATTCATCAAGAATCGTAATAACAACTAACTAAAAATGAAGTTTATACTACTAAGCATCATAAATTGTCAAGAATCCAAGTTTATACAGGTGTAAACATCATAATTCATCAAGTTATGAACTTTGTCCTTTATAAACATCAAAACAACAAACTAAATCCACAAGAATAAAATAAATAACTACTTAAATCTTAATAAACATTTAAACAACTAAAAAATCTCTAACACAATTAATGTGTGATGTCGTGTGTGTGTGCGATATCACACATACATCAACACACACAACACACAGGGTAGCGAACACACACACACAACAACACATACACACACACGTAGCAGCACACACATAACACACAACAAACTTATCAAGGCTGGAAGAAACATGAACAGAAGATACATTAATAAGAGCACTACTCCGTCCAATGTCAAGATTGAATTCCACCCCGAAATCCTTAATGACATGATTCCTAGTTTCTAATCTAACAATTAACACAATAATTTCAATTTAGAGCATAACGTAGAAGAGTTTCAATTTAGAGCATAACTTAGAAGAGTGGAGACAGTGTCGGTCGGCGACCAAAGAGGAGAGCAACAGCGAGGCTACAACAAGCGTGCGACGGAGGGGCTGCGACATGCTACAAGCCACCAGCGTGCAGCAGAGGAGGGTCTCGAGCGAAGGATCGTCGGCCGTAGCAGGGAACAGTTTAGTAATCTCAGACTAAAGAGACTAAAGAGAAGAAGAACAAAACTCTTATTTTATTTCATAAGCAATAACGGCGACACTATTAGCAATGACAAGCACAAATAGCATCGACTTGTGAAAATTAGGTGGGAAAAAATGCACTCAATTTTTAAGACCAATAGCGGTGACTTGGCTTTAGCGGCGACACTTGACCAGCCCAACTAGATGTAGCCGTTAATGCCTCTGTCACAATTATTGCCCTCTTTTCTTGTAGTGTTAACACTAATAATAATAAATGTTATTATTATTATTATTTTTTTGAAATGTCATATAAATATTATTATTATTCCTTTCATAAATATATTTCCCTAATTTAGAAATTAATGTAATAATGTTAGCTAGTTAACATTTATGGGGAAAATTTAAAATGAGATTCTTTAGTTAATATAATATCAGAACTCCATTGAGTTGTAAAACCGGTATCTATAATTTTTTTACAAATTATCATGAGTTATAAACCAGTTTTTATATATAATGATTCCGCTTTATATATAGATCCCTTTGTACACAGCCTTATATTATCTATAATTTTTCTAGCTACTTCATATATGATTATATGCTAGGGTCTAGAATAATTAAGAGCAAAAAAATAGTTATTAGTAGCTAATAAAGGCTTATAACTATATATATAATAATGAATCAAGAGGGTAATTAATTAATTAGTAATAATAGTGAAGCTAGTGCACGCGCTGAAAGAGATGCGGGTGGGTTGGAAAGGCTAGGTTTGCATGGATCGTGTCTAAGAGTCCAAATACGCTGCCTTCCAATCTACGTTAGCTTTAACCGGCCTACACCGCCGCCGTCGTCTCCGGTCGTCAACTTTCTATTCCTCCTTCCTCCCTGCTAGCTCTCTCTTATCATATCCTCCTTCAATTCAATTCCTACGTTGACACCCACGTACCCATATGTATGAATCTATGTAACAATAACCAACCGCCCACTATATAAAACCTTTTCTCACATCAATTTCAGACTGATCATATATATATAATCGATCTTTCTCTTTCTATTAACTATATATCTCTATACATATAGATTAATTATTAATTAAGATTGGGAGATATATAGAGAGAGAAAGTGATGGCGTCATCAGGCGGCGGTGTTCCGCCGGGGTTCCGGTTTCACCCGACCGACGAAGAGCTTCTGCATTACTACTTGAAGAAGAAGATTTCGTTTCAGAAATTTGATATGGACGTTATTAGAGAAATTGACTTGAACAAGGTTGAGCCATGGGATCTTCAAGGTATATATAAATACTCAAAACACACACACACATCTTCTTTTAAATGGAGGTAATTATGTTTTTTCTTTTTTAGTAAACAAGTTAAATTACTATCTTCTTTTCATGGCAATTTCTTTGCAGTTTTTTTAAATATATTTTAAGTTTAAAAATATATATATGAACAAAATTAAACACAATAAAGGATAGATGAAAGAACGAAATGATGTTGTAGGTGTTTTGTTCGTGCCGGAGCTAGGATTTAAAGTTGGGGGCTTATTAATTGCTTTATGATTTTATGATAAATTTTTAAATTTCGATACATATAATAACAATATGTGTAAAATTAGATACATTTATACGAATTTTACCTGAAAATTTATGTTTTTAAACTATAATTAATAACATTAAATGTACAGATAAAAAATAGATAATAATTAAGTTGATGATCGAAGACATAAAAACTATATGCATGACAAGTATTATTATACACGAATCACCCCGTAAGGCTTCTGTATCTCCGCCATGAATTGGGCTCGTCTATTTAAGTTTTTCTTGGTATAAATTAGAGGTATATTTAATATGAATTCTATCTTTAAATATATTGAATTATTGAAAATATGTATATGTAATAATCTAATATACGAAATAATTTATTTTAAAGACATTGTTCTTGTTGTATGCATGCATGTGAAGTGTAATTAATTAACATGCGATCATAACACAATTACTTTACTTTATATAATTGTATTTATTTATATATATATACCTAAAAAGATGTATCAGACTATCAGTCATATTAATTAAAGTTAAGGTTTCGAGAGTTAAGTTAATAAGTTAATTAAATAGAAGGATTACAAGATAAAACATATTTCTAAAGTAAACTATAAGGTCCTGATTAATTAATTTATGGAATTAATTAATACCTCTAAAAAATTTGCATTTGATCTATGAATTAGCTAGAATTAATTATAGGAATTGAAATTCATTCAAAGTTTTATTATGTTTGGTTAGTAAAGTAAACTCAATATTCCATTTCTTTAATTAGTTCTTTCTAATCAAACAAGAATATAATGGAATTCCAAATTTTAATTCCGGTAATTAAACTAAACGGGACCTCAGATTTACACACTTGAATCCATTTTAGTTAAATAAAAAAAGGTTTTTTTTTCTCTGTTTTAAGTAGGAGCTGAGTGTTCAAAATATCCGAAAAACCGAACATAAAATCTTACAAACAATACCAAAATCTACGTTAACTGAATCAAAGATTTGTGTTTTTAGGTTCGGTTAACCGAACCGAAAACAATTACAATTATTCGGTTTGGTTACGGTTCATGATTTTAGAGTCGGACGATTAACTCAAAAGCCGGAAATTAAAATAAAACGTACTAATATGTTTATCAATACCAAGTAAATGATCAATATTTACAATACATTAATTATCGAATTATAACAAATTGTTATCCAGAACCAATATGTACATTTCAGTTTTTATAAGTTAATTAGGTTTATAAATCTTATTTACTACTTATTAACTTAATTTTACTCTATCTTAATCACATCTTTATAATTCATAACATTTTCCTCATATCCTAAGTAGTTGATAAGTAAATAAAATTCATAATGTTTATAACTTTCTCATTGAAACCTTGTTCAAGTTAAGATATGGATATTAAGTTTTAGAACTCTTTAATTTTAAAATACATTTATTAGATAGAAAATGGTTATTCGGTTAACCGAAAAATCAAATGAAAAGAACCGGTTAACTGAATATCGGAAAACTGTTTTTTTCGATTTAGGTTTAGGTATAAGAAATTTACCAAGTGTTGTTTCTGTTAACTGGTTAACTATCCATGAACACCCCTGGTTTTAAGTTTTAACAAGTAATTTAATTCTCCAAATTAAATTAAAAATAATCTTAAAATGATTAATTCTATTCTTAATTAAATAAACCTTTCTACAACTATATTATATTTGAAAGAAAGTTGAAAATATTTACAGTTTCAAATCAATTTTACTAATTTCATATGCATTTGCATGTATTTGTTTCTACATAAGTGCGACATTTTTGTACTATAAGCATGAAGAAATATAAAATACTGTAACATTTTTTGTTATTTTAAATAATATTTGTATTTATTAGTGTGCAGAAACATAAAACTTATCTAGACTAATTAAAAATATAGGGATAAATTTCTCACTATAAAATTTCTCATGTTTCCCTTGCATAGAAAAATAAAGTACGACGAATTGGTTAAGGACAAACTTAACATAAACTGTATTTAATTTCAATAAATTTTTATTGTGTATATTGAATTTTAAAAATTCTATTACGTGTATTAAACATTTGATTTGTTCTATTGTATGTAATTTAAATACATACAATATATATGAAAAAATGATATAAGTTTAATACACACAATTAATAGAAAGTTAATTTCACACGATATCAATAAATTAAAAGTTTAATACATATAATAAAATTAATGATCTAATGTTAGATACATATAATAGGAATTTAAGCAAAGTCAAATACATTTTCATTTAGTTTGTTCTTGAAAAAAGTATACTTCGTAAGCGCTTGTAAGTGTGAATATTTTTTGTATATAATTATAAGCGTCAAAATTCTTATAATATTTTACTAAATTAAATGACTGTGTGATACACGTGTTAGTTTAAAAAATAAATAAATGCTAAACATTAATAAAAATATTAAATAATTATAAAACGCGAAAGAATTGAAAGTTTAAAAAATGGAGACAGACAACGTCAATACCAGGACCAACGGTGGAAGCGTCGACGCAAAGAGAGGGTAGATGTGATGGCAGAAGACATCGATCATTATCGTTACAATTATAAGCAATAATGTTAGATATTTATTGGTAATAATTAAAAAGTTTAAAACAATTAAAAAATATTTCAAAATGATAAAACTAAGAATTTGATTAAATATGATAATCTAAAATGTTACTTTAAATTATCGTGAGCAAATACGATATTTTAATATTTAAAAAGGACATATAATGAATTATCTATAATAACTTTAATTCAAATTTAAGAATCAAATTGAATCTTCAATTTAAATTAAGGAAGATGATTTGTACACAACACAAATTAACCATATACAATAATCATAACTTTTGTACCCTTACTAACCCACTTATTAAGATTTAATTTTACCAAAACAAAGAGTTAATTAAGATTGTCTAACAGAGCAATTCAAATTAATCTTTAATTTATATTTATGAAAGATATGTCGTTTTTATAAATATAATCTTTATATATATATA
>JAUEJL010064229.1:0-17792 GCA_032274825.1 Drosophyllum lusitanicum | reverse complement strand
GTTTCAGAATTGTGAGTCGTAAATATCTGAGGTAATATATTGAAATTAAATTCCGCTGAATAATCTAATAGTTTATGATTTTGAAAATGACCCACACATATTAAAGACTTGAATTTTCAGTAAATGCACTGTTTAGCAAGCGGTGTTACATTTTGCAAATAAACCACTTTTCGCATGAACCCTCTCTCTCTATATATATATAGAAAATATACAAATCTTTATACATTTTCACACAACCTAATTCTAATCTTAACAGTGATGATCCACGTGGTGAAAAATCACAGTTTTACTTTAACGGGTATATCCGCGGTGCAAACTACTCGTTTAATCAAATGTTTATATTAAACGGGAATACTCGTTTCGTCACGATATTTCTCAGTAGTCCGACGAAGATTCTCGTTTAAATCCTCAAGGTTTTTTAAACATAAATTGGAACGGTTTTCTTAAAATGGGGGCGGAGGAGCAATCCCCGCCCGAACCCGTCGCCCTGTTGCCTTTCCTATGCTGATGGTGTAATAGGCTCGGTTAGCTGCTAATAAACTAAAACAAAAATCCCTGATTCAAAAATTTTGGTGTTTTCCGAACTTGAGTCTGTGAAATCTCCAGTTTGCTGCTAACACATACTCCTTTTGCGCGGGAATCATATGTACAATCTTGTTGTTTAAATTGCGAGATCATAGAAATTGAATTAATGGACGTTTCGTCGGTAGTAAATCTCTGTCGACATGTAAGTCCAAATGTTCTTCGTTTCCATCTCATAGTGATGTTTTACTTACATCTCTGAACAATTGATTTCAGTTGATTTCATCGTCAATTCAACGATGTCGCAAGTCTGGTGAACTTTGTCGATTATCCGTCAGTCTGAAATCGTCTCCACTCGCCCATCCTCCTTTAGTTCTTATCTCAAGTATTTCACGATTTGTGTGCATATTAGTTTAGATTTTCTTTAACCTTGATTATATTTATAAACCAGAGTGCACATAGCATAATCGAAGTTTGAATTTGCAGTTATGAGATCAATTACTTACAATTGTGTTTATCGACATCAAATTTCACAGATGTTTATGCGTTTAGCTTATGTTCTCAATTAACCGGTTCGTATTCAAAAACTAGCTAAAAGCGTCTTTTATGATTTACCTAGGCTGGACTAGATTGCACATAATATCATTGAAACTTGCATTTGTTAGATCATTTACCTTGCGTAATTATCTTATGTACTAGTTTGTGTTACTCGACATTAAATTGCTCAGATCTTTATGTGCTTGACTTCTTTTTTGAATCAACAAACCAACAATCAGTTAAACTGAGTCACCGTCAAAACTAGCTAAAGCACAACAACAACAATACTGAGTAGGGGGAGGTAGAATGTAGCTAGCTATAGCACTTATGTTAATTTACTTAGAATGATGCTATATCTGGAACATCTTTTCTTTTTCTCCTAGAGATTGTTATATCTATGCTTTAAGGTGTGAATAAAGAGTCTTAATCTATACCCATTGTGAAACTGCATGAAACAATCAAAACCTTCTACACTCCGCGAAATCTGGGTTTTTATTTTGTTTACAGTTTGATTTTGAGAGTACTTGCAAAAAGTAAGTCAGAATGGTCGTTTATGTTATTTTTATATCTTTTCTTTTTATGTTTATGCCGTAACTTATGAAAACTGAGGTAGTCCTGGGAGTTTGTCTGACTTCACATCTTCATGATGTAATTAGTTTCTGACACGGGAGTTGGAAGCTGCTTGGAGGAGTTCCAGGATGTGAAGTATCTAAGTGATTCATCATTAAATGAGATACAGGGTAAGAATTTGATTCAGCCGTATATTAATTCTTTGATCTAAAGGATGTTAATTGGGAGCAAGACTTGACAGGACAAGCTGAACTAAAAGGATTACTAATTGGCAACTTGTCACTGTTAAGCAGAATTCAAGAAATATTGATTTGGATTTTATTCTGCTTCTGTAAGAAGTATAGATCAAAGTTTAGCTAACATATCTATCTAGGAGCAATATCCAGAACTAATTATGAGATACTGCTATATGTTGCACATGTTTGGCGAAGTCCATACTAAACATTACCATGACATTTAGGTCTTTTATAAGAGTGTGAAAGTAAGTGTGTTCTGTTCATTTGGGTTTGAGAAATCTCTCTGAACTCCCAATATTTTATTGTTTAGAAAATCTAACATGAAACTTGAGTGATCTCTTTCACTCTATTATAAAATAATCAACTGATGAGCAGCTTTGCTATGACATGCAGATGGAATTATATCAATTGCAACTACCAGTAAGTATCATCTTTGCCGGATTACATCCGTTGACACGTTGCTGTCTCCAAAGTTCATGTTAGGAATAGGTGGCTTTTAATATCAACATATGATCTGCATATATAGATGAGATATTATGAATACAAAGTGGCTTCTTGCAACATTTCAGAATAAAGGAACTTTATTCTTGCTCAGTGTTACAGTATTGATGGTTCACTAAACCTTGCCAGTTATGCATATAGTGACAAAGGTTATGTTAGTACTCTAACATTATCCTGTGTCATCGAACCAGGACTACCAGTAGCCACTTTCCGAAAATTGTTTAAAGAAGTTATGAAAAACTGTCACTAAAGAACAAAATCAGTTTTTCGCTGACTTATGAAATATCATGTTCGTTGAAACATTACCTTAGCCTAGATGTAACAAAATCGCTCTCATGATTTTACAAATGCTGCTCTTTGCTTACTAAAAGTTTATCATTACAAGTGGTTTTGAAAACATTATAGTGCTACGAGGACTACGGTAGATTAGTTTAAAGCCACTTCACAAATTATACTAGTGCATTAAGAGAGTGATTCTCTGCGTTCTAAAATTTTCCACCAATAGATACAAAGTTCTGGAAGTCTGGAACCTAGATCTATTGTAGTGTCTAAGTTCACAGCTTATACATTTATCCCATGGTATTATGAATTGATGTTTTCAAGATATTGTTTTGCATCTAAAAAATGATGGTGAGACTTATTCATCCCTAGGCTTGCAAATTGACATACAGAAACATATGTTGTCACTTTGTTTATTTCTTAGTTCTTACCAGATTTATTTATTTTCTATTATTTGGATCTTACAGGTGTTAGTGACACTGAAATATTTCACTACAATATAGATCTTAAACAAAAAGATCGCTTGAAAAGGCTAACAAAATTACCCCTTAGCTCCAAGAATGGTGCAACATTCAGGCACACTATTAGCCCAACTTGTTTAAGTTGATTTAAAAAATGATTGGACATTAATTTCTTTTTTGCTTTTTTCCAGTGGCACTGAAGTATCATTCTCAACATTTCATAGTGTTGATCATTTACTGGCAGATATTACATTCTTTTTACGGAAGGTTAGGTGCTGCCTATCAACAAAACGATGACCCAAAAACCTTTTATTGTACTGTGGTTTGTCCCTAAAAGTCGGTGTTTCTGGTTGTATGACCTAATATTATCTTTCTGTTTTGTTTGTGTAATTGGTTCTACAGATGCTCGTTATGAAAGCTCCTGTAAGTATCAGCTCAAACTCATTAGTAATGTATTGTAGACCTTGCTGTAACCATTATCCAATCTTCATTTGGAATGATTGCTACGACTTTAAATGACCTCAACGACAAACAGGCCTTTGGCCTTGTGGTATCTAAGGTGTGTATAAGGTCCCCCTTCAACCAAGTGGTTGTGGGTTCATGTTGCAACTGGGATAAGGGTGAAGTCTGTGAGTTAGCTGTTCAAAAAGAAAAAGAGAAAAAAAGTGGCTTCAATTTGTTTTCATGTGTCATCTTTAAATTGTTTTCTAAAGCTCCAAGTACTGGTTGTAGCTTTGTAGTTGATACTCTATTGTCATCATTATATTATTTTTATTTGTTTTGGTCAGAAGGTTGGAATTGAACTAATTATTGACAAGGGTGAATTTCATGAGCACCAATGTGTCAATGCTATATTGGCAAATGAGTGCATTGATTTACCATCAGAAGAAAACACTGCATGTCTCATGTCAGGCCTTGTGGATTATGTTCTCAAGCATGGGAATCAAAATGATATTATATGCCACTCTTGCTTCCCAATCAGGTATGTTCCAAAAAATCTAATAAAAAGTTTACGAATTTGATGCAACGTGTATATACAACTCCACTTTGACATTGAAAAGCTCATTTCCTACCTTACCATATTTTTTAGCGATCTAGTGCTTGTCAAATTTCTTGTTTATTCACAGTGTAGCTTCCTCAGCTTTCACATTTTAGGCAAGTCTATAGATTTTCGTTTTATGTGTAGATGTCTGTACAGATACCGTCTTCTTTAGAGGCAACTTAGACTACATTTTCACCCTGTGAAAGATTGCTATTCTGACTACGCAGTGATCATTACTAGACTCAAAATTTTGAAGAATGTCTAATTGATAGACAGTACAATATATGATGTCATTATGGTTGGAATTTTTAACCTGTTGCATTCCTGTTTTGTTAGGGAGCATCTGAAAACTGGAAGTGGGGTGGTCTACAAAAGTAAAAGGAATACTGAAACAACGATAGAAGCTGTTGTTATAATCAGCGAATTGTTAGAGGCAGTAAATCCGTCCTGTTTCAGAATGTGTGGTAGTAAAACAGAGGTGAGTCCCCCCTCCAAGCTAACCAAAAACAACCCTTTCCCTCTCTTTTCCAATGATTTTGAGTAGAGGTAGCCAGATGTGTGTGGCGTACTGGGTCAAAAGTGGGTCAACTTTTTAGTATGGTTCAAAATGGGCCATGTTGGGTTGACCTGCAAATATTATGTCCACTTTTCAAGATCTCTCGACAGATAATCAATTTGTCCATTCTGATTGTGGACAATATTATTACACTAGTAATCTGAATCTTGTAATAAAATGATTTAGGAATTTGCAAACATTTTAAACAAACTTTGGGTGATTTTTGGCTGGTATGATACGTTCCTCTTTTAGCTAACTTTCTGATTTGACCCTTTAAAGATTAAAAAAACAACCCAAATTGATCTATTCGTAAGCAAATGGATTGATATTACCACCCCCAAATTTGCAGCACACCTTCTGTAACACCTACATACTAAGTGGGAGTTTTCTTTGACTAAACATTCCTGCTTTATTCATTATTTTAATTTAGATTTCTAGTCCTCCAGAAGTGTTAAACAAGTATTTGCATTTCAGGTACTATACTTCAGGGACTTCTTGCCTTGCTTGATTTCTCAATTATTACTAAATGCATTAAGAACTATCAATTGGAGAAGATATGGGCTAAGCATAAAATGCATCTCAGAAATAGATGGTTGTGCATTTGTTGAATGGGAGGATTTGCCCCCAGGTTCTCATATTGACATTGCCATCCACTGTCACCACAAGAAATATCCATAACTTGGTTTCTCTCCACATATAACATCAATAATATCTATTGTCTTCTTAATGAGGAATATAATATTTTACCTTTTTGTCTGGTTATTGTTTGCATTTTCTTAACATATACCAAGCTCACTCCCTCTCCAGCAAAGGCAAGTACTGTTGATCCAAATCTTGCTAAGAAAGCTGTGAAGCTTGCATTGAATGACCTAAAGGAGAAAAATAAAGGAGTTCTTCTCAGTGCACATGCGATTAAGGTACACCTGAACTCTGCTATATAACTTCTTGTCTTCATATGCAATCACTTTGCATGCTCTTTGTCATTCTACCTTTTTATTTCTGATGGATCCTGGATGAAATTTTATAGCAATAAATGAAAATGCAAGCAAAATATAAAAAACTGCTTGCTTTTGAGAGGCAACCATCTCTCCAAATATTATTAATGACAGCTCATCAACAAGCCTTTGGCCTAGCGGCTAGCGGTACCAAATGTGTCTCGCCAACCATAAGTTGTATTCTCAAGTCTCATCTAGGACATGTATTTGTGAGTAATTGTTGTTCCATAAAGAGATTATGTGGCTGCCCGTTATCATCACCATGGTCCCAGGATTCCTATACATGATAAATAGCCTAACATTTTTCTTATGAGGAATAATATATACATAAACCATCCAAGTGTCGATTTAGTTTTATTTATACCAATACCTGAAAATTTGCCAAAAGTTTGTTAATGACAAAATACCCCGAAATTTAAAGCTTGTCAGAGTTGTAATTTTTTTTAACAAAAAGTCAAGGAATCTGCTCAAAAGAATTAACTTAAAACGGTAGACAAAAACATGTGGGTGGATTCAGGACATTTTGTCAATTTAAAACTCTATATGTGAGAATAGTTTTAAATTTAGGGGCATTTTATCATTTCACAAATTTCGGTCAAATTCTTTTGCCGAAATTAGTGTACACAAAACTAAATTAATACTTGGTTCACCTATGTATACTCGCTTCTTAAAACTATGTACAAGCAAACGTGTTGACAACCACACATATATAATATATTCTTCGCACTTACATCGTGTTAGTTTCTTTAGATTCGCAGTTATGCTCCAGACCTTGCGAAGACAATTGCAGGCCTGATTTCAACTTCTAACGACATGAAATTCAGAGGAGAATGTGCTACTCTTCTCAGCCTACATTCCCATGATGCAATATCTATTGAAGATAGCATTAAACAGAAGCTTATTTCAATTATAGACTGCAATGACAGACCGCCTCAAACCAAGAGAATGAAAGACGGTGCGCCACTACTTTTTCATGATGATTGCTTTGAAGACATGGAAGTTGCAGATGAGGAATATGGTGACGATGAGGCAAGTTTTTCTGCTTTCAGTATATAGATTAGTTTTTATAATCAAGTCTTTCGATATGTGAAACATGTCATTGCTTATGAGTGTATGCGTAACAGAGGTTAATGATCATTTGGGGCTCGATTAAGCGTTAAACAAGTTCTAGTATGATGGTCTTAGCTGCTCTTTCCTTTTAATATTTTAGGGGTGTTTTGAGATGGGCGATTTAAAAAGTGATTATTCAGTTTAGGAGTCAGGGATTAGTAAAATAACTTATTTTACAAGGCAAACTTGTAGTTTTCAATCTACAAATACAATATATATATAGAAATAAATGATTTCAAACTCCTTAAGACAATTATGTTACTTTAAAAGAAGCTTCTTAATAACATGAAGTATTTTGTTCATCCAAAATCTTAAAAATGTTTATACCCTTAGAAAAGCACTATAAATAAATAAGCTGTTTAAAAATATAATGATCTCATACACCCAAAGCATAATAATACTGATTGTAAAATTCTAACTGATAGCACTGCTGCCCTTTTACAAGTACAAACTAGCGATGGGCAAGACCTTGTTATGAGGAATATTTTTCATAAATAATATATTAATATAATTAAAAAAAACTTTCAAAACTAATGCACTTTTTTTTTTGTTTTCTGAATTATGGTTTCGTGTTTAAGAATCCCGGTATGTGGGTTGAGTTACTGAAATGCATGTCAACTGTAATCAGAGAGGGGAGATGTTACAGTGAGGAAAGAAATCGGGATTCCTAAACCTGAAAACCATAATTCATAAAACAAAAAAAAAGTTTCTGTTGTTCGCCACGATGGGCTTTAAGGCCCAATTCCTACCAACTTTATTTTTTTATAGAGTTAATTATCTTTTATGTTTTTTTTTTCAAAGTTGTCTGTTTATTCCTTTAGTTTTTAAACTGACATCGATGATCTTTATTTTGGAAAGCAACAGATAAAATTTTATTTATAAATTAGGGTGGATAAATAAGATATTTTAAGGTTTAAGAAGTACATATATGAAATTATCTTTAATTAAGAACTTTGACTCTTAAAAGTCAAAATCAAATTGAATTTTCAATTTAAAATGGATGATTTAGATATAATCTTACCAAAACAAACGGATAAAATTATCTAAATAGAGATAATTCAAGATAATCTTTAATTTATCTAATTTAAAGATTATTATATATTGTGTTATAATTATAATAATAATATTTAATTAATAGAAAGATAGGCCAAGCCAAGAGGAGACAGATTTTCGAGTGGAGGGACCATTATCGGAGCAAGCACATCTAATGACCTAACTTTATTTTGATTTTTATTTATATTGAATGGGTTATTTGCTAGTACAATTGGTCCTTAATATAAAAAAAGTTCATAAAACTACGAGGGCTATGGTGGCGTCATAAAATTACCTTTATTATTGTTTTGTTAGAGAATAATATAATATCAACTAATGTAGTATACTTTGAGACGAAAGGAGTATGATGATTATGTTTGACATACATTTCCAATCTTTGACTTCTTTTATTATGATTCTTTTTTTTTTGATAAATGTGGTTGTCCACTAAATAATAAAGGTTTTGATTGGAATATATAACCTAAATTTTAGAAAAATATAAACATCAAAAGAAAGCAAAATATTATTTTCAAGATAAATTTAAGGGTTAAATTTGTTTTAACACTTAAAGTTTAAAAAATGTTTAATCTTTAAACTTTTTTAATGAATATTTTATTCCTTAAACTTTTCTTCACTAATTGATTTAACCATTAATCCAAGTTGACCTAATCATTTTTATCACTGATCAAACTTGTTACTGGCTCAACCGGTAAAACCTACCTATTATCATCAAAAGAAAAAAAAATTAACTCTTCGATTAGTCGATTAGCAATTCAAGTAGCTAAAACAGTTAGTTGTAACAAGTTTAAGGATTAAACTATTCATTTAAAGAGTTTAGAGGTTAAATTATTTTAACACAAAAATTAAGTGTTAAATCATATTTTACTCTTATCACCCAACTCCGTAGTGATCACTCTCACCACACTAAATTTTGGGATTAACATAATACCCAATAACTAATCAAAAATCATAAAAACAAAAAAAATTGAGAAAATAAGCGGACACACTTCTGTCATGATAGCCACCACATCCAAGCCTCCACCATGTTGCCATGTAATGGCAAAACTGAACACAACAACATGGTGAGGGCACGACATCCCCTCCACCGCCCCATTGTGAATACTCTAAGTGGCATTGTAACCATGTCCTCAAGTTGCTTATCATATTGAATTGAATACTTCTATTAAAGAGCAAGAATTTTCTGGTTAGAAACTCTTTTGTTGTAGCACTTTTCGAGTTTAAATCAGAGGAGTAAAAGTGAGTTAGAAAGTAAAATGGATTTTAATCATAAGTAAAATGGTTCCACATACAACTCTTTCCTCTCTCTCATTTTTTCCTCACTTTAAAATTTTCTCTCCTCTTATTTCCTTAACTCATTAATAACAGTATATCAGGAACAAAATGTTAGCCTCTTGTAGTTTGTGTGACGAGGAGGATTTAGTTGGTTACAAAAATTCAAAAGGAGTCACTGTTAGCTGTACCAACATATATTATGTTAAGGGGCTGTTTGTTTGGCTTAATAGATTCATTCAGAGAGTTTACAAACTGACCGAATCAGAGCCTGGAATGTTTGATAGGCAAATATGTGATCCCTGAACTGAATGGTATCCTTTGAATCGCTCAGCACCATTACTCATGTGGAACCATTCATCACTGGCCCAAACAACGATTTCCGAGAAATCATAGATGAATGGAACACCCAAAATTCTCATTAAAATCAAATGATTATTTCTGAAACTCGAATCTCTTGTAAACATACACTAAAAATGTAACCAATGTTGAACAAATCGAACCTTAAAAATCGTAGGAAACACCATTAAAATTAGGGTTATGGCTGAAAATTATTATCAATGAAGGAGAAAGATGATGTGGTGCAGTGATGGTGGCCGGAAACTACGAAGATGAATGGAGAAGAAAACAGAGCCAAAGATTACATGAAAGAAGATACTAAAGTTTGGCAGTAGATATTAAGATGTTTGATCTGTCGGAGATAGGAGGTCCTCAAACATGTCGCCGGTGGCCATAGATATTAAAGTTTCAAACAAAGTTTTGCTAAAACAAAATTTATTAAGTTGATGGGGAAAGTCGTAGGAATAGTAAAGGTACTGATGATTACAACATATATTCTTTATTGATTTTATTTTCGATTACTTGAAAAGAAAATAGCATAAATGGTGAAAAGCAAGACTTGATAAAGTTTTTCAATTTGTTTCGATTCTATAAGGTTAATATGGTATTTAGAAGTATTACTAAATAGTGTTTTTAATTTAGAACCATGTACATACATAGTCTTTAAATTGTTCCCACCTTCAAATCATTTAATACTAAATAAATCATTCTATTTTATTAAATTGACTCCTAGCGGAATGAAAGAACTCGCATCCCCACCGGATAACTGAATTGCATCCCATCACCATCGGGTATTGGAAATTTTCTTTTTCTACAAAATCGATTTTTTTAAATCTAATTTAAATCAAGTATTTTAACAGTTACGTAAACTAGATAATATTGTTGATAAAAGACATTTATTAAATTATTCTATAATACACATAATATTATCAATCAAATAGATGATTTATCTAACATATATGTCCGTAAAAGACGTTTATGATACTTTCATAGATAATTCTACAAAAACTATATTAGTAATTGCATCATATTAGTTTATTTTCATTCTCCATGTTTAATAAATCGTATAAAACAATCATGTATGTTCAAACAAATGTGCGGTTTTGGGGTCAAGTACGGGTTCGGGGAAGCAAGGAGTATCCTCATCTCCGCCCCATCCCCGTTTCTAAGTTCGGGGAATCCCCGTCTACATCTCCATCCCCAATCAACTCGGGGATTCCCTGGCAAATTGGGGTCAGAGAACAGGTTTCCTTTCATATACGGGTTTTTTTACCAATCCCTACACGAAGCCGTGAAAAACCTCAGGATATATAGTTTCAGATGCTTATTCTATATCATAAAGCACGATTATTACTACTTACTAAAAGGCTGAAAAAGAAAAAAAATACCAGGCAACAATATTAAGTCGTACTGCCTTCAAAAAGAGCATACACAAGACAAACCTCTTTTTTTTAAAGAAAAAAACGTGATGTTATATGAATTAAAAACCCTACAAATAACAACAAATTATACCTTTGAAATTCTTGCAAAACAAAATGCAACATACATCATGACCTATTTAATTAATTATATATCAAAAGCAAAAAAACCCCTTTTAACGAATCAACTTCCATAACCATAACCGCTCCCAGAGAAGAACCCGCAAACAGCAGGAAACAAACCTCAGCAGCAAATGAAAAGCAAAACTTGCCTCCACTGTTTCCCCCCTTCAACTTCCATAACCATAATCCAGTCATCCACTCATGCCTGTTAAGTAAATTAGAAAACACAATCACGTCACTTTAAATAAATATATAACGCCTACACCATTACATCATTCCTCCTATCATTTTGTGAATTTTTCATCGCAAAAAGTTGTTTCAGTAGTTGATAATTTTATTTAGAAAGAGGTCCAAAAAGAGAGGTGTAGACTACTTGCCTTGTTAGCAATGTTGTTGGAGAGCCAGTCCAACCCCTCATAAAGTCCTTCCCCAGAGGTAGCGCAGGTGCTCTGGATGTACCTGAAGTACCAAAAAAATTGATCAGCTTACAGCATTCTCATAATGCACTCCATTGAATGAATTTTTAACATATATATTATTTATGATATGCATCCATTACAACCTTTTGGAATATGAAGTTAAGACATTTAAGGATTAAATTTGAACAGACAACACGTAAACAGGCACAATGAGTCAAAAACCACCCGAAGTAACCAAATGCACAATAATAATAATAATAAATCATGAGTCACTTTATTAGAATAAAGGTTAAATAGAAGATTAAAAATAGTATACTCGTAATTATCACGTTGATACTTTTTAAATATAATATAGAACAAAGGGTTTGCAGGTTGAGCCTGTTTTGATCCATTACCCAATCATCATGTTGAACCTCTAAATTCAAGATTCTTCATAACAGACAGGGTCCTAAACCATCCCTAGCCTATAACTAGTAAGAGTTCTTATGTGTCTTTTGTTCTTAAAGGAGGCCCGATTCATAAACAGCAGTCCTATCTAGTGAGTCCAGTCTGGTTTGGTCCTAATCAGTCCCAAAATCCTATCTAGTGAGTCCAGTCTGGGCCTCTTTTCAGACCTATTAATGTTGCAATGTTCAACAAATGTCTACCCTTCACTGAAGAAATCTTGCAGACTCAAATCTGTATCATAAAGTTCTGTAATCATGACAACAAACATCTAATTTTAACATCAAGACTTGTCAAAACACAATCGCCACTTGTAAAAAGAATTCGAGTAGCAACATTCAGAGCATCTTTTATTCCAAAAAAAAATTTACCAGTGACGCTGTCGGAGGGAGTGGAGACCAAGCTTATCAGTGATTTCAGCAGCGTTCATAGCATTTGGCAGATCTTGTTTGTTGGCAAATACAAGAAGAACTGCATCCCTTAGCTCGTCCTACAGTAAAGATGCATATACAGTATTCTCATCATAAGACTCTTACAGTGCTAGTTGCTAAAGCTACATAATATAAAGTTTTTACACTTTTGCAACAGATTTATATATATACAAGCTCAACTTACATTTCTTCCAAATTTCATATGTCACAATATATTTAATCAAGTCAGCCTTAATTAAAAGGGAGATGATTCTTCCACTTATAAAATTGATTCATCCACGGAAGGTACAACATTTTTGAAGCTATGTTACAAGTTAATGAAGCATGTGTTTTCCTTGGATGAATCAATTTTACAAATGGAAATATCATCTCCCTGATTAAAATTATCATTGAACTTTTGCATATCGACATGCCAATAATATAGAAACAAAAACAGTTTTATTCACAATCAAGAAAAACGAGGAAACCAAAGGTGGAAACTAAACTATAAACTTATAATGAAGTTTATTCAATGTCATCTTAAAATGAGTTGATCTTACCATTACAAATCAAATAACAAAAGAATAGTTTTCCATGCGATTAAAAATCTCGAAGCAATGTATTGTAAAATTGCTTTTGACAAACAACTTTCTATTATAAATGACAAAGTTTGAGTTAGAATAAAATGTATGTTGATCTGAACCATTAGCTAATGAATCACAGTCTGACCTGACAAAATAGATCTAAATCAGGAACTGACCCATTACCTAATAGATCATGATGTAATCCACCCCCCAGCTAATCTTAATAGTTGATTGATGACCAAAATTGACCCACTTACTGTTTGTCTAGAGAACAAAAGGAATATATTCACTATTCAGCATGAAAGTTTTACCTCGTTCAACATCCTGTGCAACTCATCTCTTGCCTCGACAACTCTGTCCCTGTCATTGCTATCAACCACAAAGATAAGACCCTGTGTGTTCTGGAAGTAGTGCCTCCATAGTGGACGGATCTGCAAATAAAATCAATGATGCACATATGCTAACTAAATCAATGAGCGATTCATCAATAACTAGCAAGTTTAGCACAAGTTTCGGAGAAGAATACAAAAGTTGACTACTACTTAACAGGAAATGCTAATCATAGCCCTAAAAGTTATGGTTAGCAGCCAAATTAACATAACCACCACACAGTGGTTTGTAATTGTTAGTTAGAAAACCAACCTTATGTGGTTGGGTATTGATATTTTAAGAATGACAACCTTTAGAGTTTAGATGGATGATGTGATAGAAAACTAACTACGAGTTACGGATAATTATTTTATCCTTTATTTTTATTTTTGCTTTAAATAAGTTTTCAACTATAGCCCTATTTTCAGCTCAGAATTACAAATTAGTTTATTTCAAGTGTTTGTTCGCGACTTAAGTCAAAATATTTTTTATATTCAGTAATAGTTTTAAACAACACTCAAAATATACATTGTTGAAAAAAGTTTAATTAAGAATTGTTTGAGTGTGCGTGTGTTTGTTTCTTCACAGTACATCCATCAAGATAAATATTTCTGGCCTTTTAGACACTGTGAGGTGAATTCAGATAATAAATGATCAAACATTTCTACCTTGTCTTGACCCCCGACATCCCACACTGTGAAGCTGATGTTTTTGTACTCAACAGTCTCCACATTAAAGCCTGCATACAGAAACCAGAATTAACTCTTAAAAACACGCTTTGATATTCGATAAAAACACATTAAAGCCTGCATACAGAAACCAGAATTAATTCTTAAAAACACATTTTGGTATTCGACAAAATGTACAGCCAAGCACTATCAAGACACCAGTCTCCAACGTTTTTTAAAGAGACCTGCCGACTTACTGGTTTTATACAGAACTACGAATCAGAAGTTCCTACCTCATTGTAATACTTTCAGCCAACAAAAATAAAACTATGCACAATGAAAAACATCCCTATCAAGAACAATAAATTACAGCAGATTACAGTCGTTAAAAACAGCAAAAAAGTGATTCCCCTATCTTGTGACAGACAATTAATACCAACATAGAAAGACAATTAAAGCAGCCTTACTAGAGAAACTAAATTTCTATATAGAAATTACTTATAAAAAAGAGACGTACCAATGGTAGGGATGGTAGTCACAATCTCGCCAAGCTTTAGCTTGTACAAAATAGTTGTCTTACCAGCTGCATCAAGACCCACCATCAATATACGCATCTCTTTCTTGGCAAAGAGTCGGCTGAAAAGTTTGGTGAATGTAAGCCCCATCCTTTTTCTGATGAGGAATTGAGGATCCCTGCACACAAATCCAACTCTTAGTTAAAGTGTTGCAGTTCAATTACAAAAATCAACTCTGTAAGACAAAATCCACGGTAACA
Organism: Drosophyllum lusitanicum; assembly: GCA_032274825.1. Taxonomy (NCBI): domain Eukaryota; kingdom Viridiplantae; phylum Streptophyta; class Magnoliopsida; order Caryophyllales; family Drosophyllaceae; genus Drosophyllum; species Drosophyllum lusitanicum. The sequence goes on along the minus strand of JAUEJL010064229.1, from coordinate 3,112 downwards.
GTTTCAGAATTTAAGCAAAGTCATGACACAAAAACAGCAACCCAATTTTGCAAATTAGTTCAGGTAGGGTAAACATGAAACCAAACAGAAAAAACTAAAAAGATGATACCTTCTTATAATCATTAGATAAAATCATCTTCAAAATATCATAATTCCAGATGAATGATATCAGTTCATAGTTTCAAGCACTTGTGTAATAAAATGCAATTTGTAGAAAAAAACACCAATTTAAAATCTTGACAGCATTGTAATTACTTTATTACATACAGCTGTCTCAGTTCAGTCCACATATAATAAATATTCCCGAAAAATGCTACTTCATAGGTAGAGATCATATGATCTAACCAAATAGTACTTCCAGTTGAAAAAAACATAGATATCAAATATAACACCTAAATTACTCTTAAATGAAAAAAACTGCGGATCATACAAAAAACCAAATTTTCCAACATGATCAATCATTAAGACCTGAACAATATATAGATCTAATATTCCATAAATAAATAAGAAACCTACAAATATTAGTAGAACACTAGGAATTCCAAAGCAGAATACATAAGATACAAAGAAAATTAGATCCATCTATGGAAGCTATAATATTCAGGTCAGAAAATGTAGCAAAAGTAGTAGAATAATAAGCTAAACCTCCAAACACCTTAAGTTGAAAAACAAGTTGAGCAGAAATACTTGAGAAAATGCAGCTGAATATTAGGTTGTACTTTCAATTACAGTAGAACAGAGTTGCAATAGAAAAAAATAGCAAATCGAATTCTACAGACCTACATAAAAAAGTAAAACTGGCAAGTTTTCCTATATGTGATAAAAAAAAAATAAAGGATCTAATGAATATGAATGATCATCACTGCACAAAAACCAAATAACTGCAGTTTCATGCTTGAAAAAAACTTTTAAAGTAAATGAGATCTAATATGCAATGATTTGAGTACAACCTAAAAAATTCAGATCGGAGTACAAAATCCTAAAACTGACGACTGCAATTCAAAATGCTTAGATAGAACCGTAATCCGCTGAAAAGAACCGAAGATATCAGTAAAAAGGGTTAAAAACCTTCTGCTTTCAAGTACGTAAGAAATTTTTTTATCAAAAAGTTCCACGATTAGAACACTTCGAAAGTGGGAGAGAGATTATTCGATCATGAACGAATAAGATAATTAACCACCTCCAACGAATAAAAAATAATTTCAACGTAGAGACGATTAGATCCGAGACATAAATCTTCAAACTGACGATCAGAACTTAAAACGCGTAAATAGAACCCTAATTCGTTCAAAAAAATCATTAAAAACCTTACAAATCGAATTATATAAGAGAATTTCTTCTAAAACTTTCGCGATTGCAACAAATCAAAAGCAAAAATTAGATTACTCAATAGATTGGCACATAAGATAATCACCTGCGACAAATAAATACTGAATTCAACGTGTAAATTTAGAGATCCGATATAAAAATGAGCAGATGAATATTCAGATTCAGATTTAGAATTAGATTTAGGGAAAATAATAAGAATTTACCTGAGAGAGAAAGCTGTTTTTGGGAGAGGGACCGATCGATCTGGAAACGAGGGGGGAGGAGGGGAGAGATAGAGGTTCCTAAAAAGGGGGCGTGAAGCGTCAACGGAGATGAGTGATCGTCACCAATCTCTGTGATTCAAATACCTAAACTACCCTTTGCTTTTATCGGTGAAATCTGCGTTTTATAAATTTATCAAAATGTATATAGGTTTATAAATTTTAAAACAAGTTAATTGTTCAAATAAATTTTTAATTTTGTTATCTCTGTCAATTTTGTAATTTAACTTTAAAAATGATAAGTACTGTACTTTAATAACTATTTTATTACATGTTTGAATTTTTTTAAGAATAACCGTTAGTCACCGTTATTAAGTAAAGAGAATTTAGGTATTTTTACCTTTTTAAAATTTTTAAAAATATTTTAGTTTTTTTTAATAGAAGATATAAATCACACTCTCTCTCCCTTATAATTCATATTAACTCTCTCACTACTCTCTCTCTCTCTCTTCAAACAGTAGCAACAAAATAGGCCGGCTCTTCCACCACCTCACTCTGCCATGACCTTCGCCACTGCCACCACCAAGGCCACTTCACCATCTAAAACCACCACCACCACCATCTGAAACCCATCAATGTCATTCTCTCTCTCTCTCTCTCGAAACCCACCACCACCATCTAAAACCACCAACACTTTCCTTTGGTTGTTGATGGTGGTGATAGTTTTAATGACATAATTAAAAAAAGAATAAATAAATAAAAACAAAAGGGTGAAATTGTAACGCTCCAAATTTTCAAAATACTAGTAAAAACATAAATAAACGTCATTTAAACCAAAACATACATTTTTACAAGCCAACGGAAGTAGAAAACATGTTTGAACCCTCATGTTCGTACAAAAGTAGAATCTACGTATTTACAACAAAAACAGTTTTACGTACACAAACGGGTGTTAATGTTACAAAATAAGTATTCCAAACGGTTCATAGTCAAACTGGGGTTTTACCCTTGCTGCTATCACGACCTGCAAAAGCAACAAACAATACAAGAGCTTATTGAGAAAGCTAAACTGTAAATCATATAAGCATACGCATAATCATATACAGATGTCACGTTGGTCTTATGGATACAGTACTGCACCGTCTTAGCACCGCCCATAAGACTAAATGCTGCTTGTAGCCCCTATTGCACGAAGCAGCATGCAACTCTCACGTTGATCCTCAGATCAATAATACACATTGCAATGCATCACACATATTACACATATGAAACAGTTTAGCAAACTCACCTCAACAATTAGTATCACACAATGGTGTGCCAGATATAATTCAGAATACACGTCAAAGAGTAAGTCATACAAGTGTTATACAATTATGGTATTAAACACATAATTAATTCTGGCAAATAATAAACTGCACAGGGCTAAAGCACGCCTGTGCTTCCTAGAGGCACGCCCGTGCCTCACAATCCAGGCTCAAACATGGGCGTACTAGGCCGAACACGTCCGTACCTTACATGGGTACGCCCGTGCTCCGGCACGCCCGAACCTCAAGAACAGAAGCGGTCACGGTCTCTAGGCACGA
>JAUEJL010064218.1:0-17792 GCA_032274825.1 Drosophyllum lusitanicum | reverse complement strand
AAATGTAGATAAAAATGAGACGGTCGCAAATATATAATTATTTTTTCTCTAAACAAAATATATCACAAGTTACTAAAAATAATTTATAAACAACCTATAATTAATTACATTAATATACAATTTTTATAAAACTCTCTCACATTTAGCATCCTCCAATCTTATAAGCTATTTATAAAATTTCTTATAAATAGGATGATGTCATCATTCTTAAAAACATAATTTTTTGAAAAGGATGATGATGTCATCATACTTTTCTTTTAAATATGTTATAAGATTTCGTCTTAAAAATCATTGTTTATTTTTATAAGTGAGTAGTTTAGTTGCTAGTTTCTATACATTACTATTAAACTTCTCATTTTAAATCAATTGCTATCCAAAATGAATTAAGCATGAAATTAACATTTTATAAATTAAAAACTCCATTAAATACACCTATTTTCAAATGTATGTTTTGTTATCAGAAACTGATTCGTACACAACAGATTTTAGTAATATAAAACAATATACATATAGTTAATACATGTGGTACAAGTTAATGATACATAAAATTATTATGTATAGTCATATTTGTAGTGTATGAATCATCTCCATTTATTATCTTGAACACCTATACTAGTTAAGGACTATTGATGATTAGAGATGTACATGTGTATTTTTTTTTTCTTTTCCAATAATTGCTTTAAAAAATCATGTTTACTTGTTCCAAGAAAAAGAACATCTTCTTATGTTTGATGCACAAGATAGATCATTTTCACCAAAAGAATACATTTTAATAAGAGGTGGTTAATTGATTTGGGTAGACCTTTTCTTTTAATAACGATCAAATCACTGCTCTGCGAAACAGAGGAGGACCGCTCCCACATCTCTCTTTCTCTCTCACACACACTCTCCCTCTCTCTCAAAGGGGGCTACAAACGCTAACGGATCTTGTAAATCCCTGGAAACTAGTAATGGCTTACTGCTTCAGATCTATCTCCGGATTTGCAATTTCCACCATTGTTCTCGCCTTCTTGCTTTCTTCATTCAGTTTCACTTGCACAGGTTTGCATCTTCTTTACATTTGAGTTCTTGAGGCTTCTATTTGCCTTTTTTAAAATCATTTCGGCTTCTGGATTTTGCTTAATTCCATTGATTTGATCTTCGTTATTCGAAATTTGTACTTCAATGGTTAAGTTGACTGATGGGTGTGGGATATTTTGGTGACTTTTCAGTTTTTTACTTCAGTTAGTATTATATATCAGGGAAGTTGATTAGTGGATACTTTATCAGATTAGTTTCTAGGTTTTGCAGAATGAGAAAGATTGGATCTTTATGGATCAAGATTTATAGTTCAATAACTCGAATTCCTTATGTTTCCATCAATCTCTTGAGTGATCTGTATCCTGTAGACCTGTACTAGCAAATTGCTTCATAATTGATCATCGGTAGATCTTTATTGTAAAAATATTAAGCTAACCCCAATTTGGAAATTTGACCATCTTGAAGTCGCTGAAGAATGAAAAGCTAGCATGTGTTGTTCAAGATAAAAGATTGACTTACTCCTTAAATTTCATTGACCTGTACAGGCTGCTTGTTAAGGTTCACAGTGAATGGTTAATTACTCTTTTTACAGTTTCGTATAATTCAGATCATGTGTTGCTTCATGTAATGATTTCCCGTCCTCTATCGCCATTTTGCAAGTTACGAGGCTCCATCTTTGGCAAAACTCGGGCATTCTATGTTAAACAACTCTTGACCTGTTCGCTTTGTTTGTTAATTTGCAGAGGCCTATGATGCACTTGACCCAAATGGAAATATCACGATCAAGTGGGATATTATTAGTTGGACCCCAGATGGCTATGTTGTAAGTATCAAAATACATCTGTCTTTGTTTAAAGTTCATAATCAACGTTGATTGAAGAACCTTGATGTTGCTAATGGCTACTCATGTAGACTACATACTTGATTGCTTTTTTGTGCAGGCGGTTGTTACAATGTATAACTTCCAGCAATACCGCCACATTTCACCTCCGGGGTGGACCTTGGGTTGGACCTGGGCTAAGAAGGAGGTTATATGGAGCATGATGGGCAGTCAAACCACCGAGCAAGGAGACTGTTCAAGATACAAAAGTGCACCACCGCATTGCTGCAAGAAAACCCCAACAGTTGTTGATCTGTTACCAGGGACACCTTACAATCAACAGATTGCAAATTGCTGCAAGGGAGGTGTTATCAACTCATGGGCTCAAGATCCAAACAATTATGCTAGCTCATTCCAGGTTAGTGTTGGTGCAGCCGGAACCACTAACAAAACAGTCAAACCACCCAAGAACTTCACCTTGCTTGCACCAGGCCCTGGCTACACCTGTGGACCGGCTGTAGTTGGTAAACCAACAAAGTTCATCACAGCAGATGGAAGAAGAGTAACTCAAGCTATGAGTAAGCATATACATAAAAAATAAAACTCGTAAACTATAGTAGCTTTACACAATTCTAATGTCCTAATCTTCTTTTGCCAGTGACATGGAACGTTACATGTACATATTCACAATTTTTGGCTCAGAAAACTCCCACTTGTTGTGTATCTCTCTCTTCGTTCTACAATGAAACGATTGTACCCTGCCCAACGTGCACCTGTGGATGCCAAAACAACGTTACTCACCCTGGAAGTTGTGTAAAGTAAGGTTTTTTAAGTTGGGGATTCGGCTATTAAACAGATTACTTTTGTTAATTCTGTAACTGCAATCAAATAACGTTTTTTTCTTGATTGAATTTGCAGTCCGAATTCACCATATCTAGCTTCGGTTGTTAATGGTCCTGGGAAGAACAGCTTGACCCCCCTGGTTCAATGCACAAAACATATGTGCCCGATTCGAGTTCACTGGCACGTGAAGCTTAATTACAAGGACTACTGGCGTGTGAAAGTCACCATTACAAACTTTAACTACAGAATGAATTACTCCCAGTGGAACTTAGTTGTCCAACATCCCAACTTTGACAACCTTACTCAGATTTTCAGTTTTAACTACAAACCTTTGACTCCTTACTCTTCTATAAGTAAGTTCACTAGCATACCCAGTCATTTCTTAATCCATTTTGAGTTTAAACTTATAAAAGCTGGTTCTAATCTTCTTTCTTTACAGATGATACTGCTATGCTATGGGGGGTTAAATTTTACAATGATTTTCTGAATCAAGCTGGACCATTGGGGAATGTTCAATCAGAGTTGCTATTTCGTAAAGATAAATCGACTTTCACATTTGAAAAGGGCTGGGCTTTTCCTCGGAGAATCTATTTCAATGGTGATAATTGTGTGATGCCACCACCTGATGCATACCCGTATCTCCCAAATGCCAGCACTCGTTTAAGCCTCTCGTTACTTCCTCTACTGATAATGTCTTTGACCTTATTTTTTGCTTTTGTTTAATGGATGAGCAGCGATTGAAGATACTCTGCATTCGTCTTTAAAATGTGGGTGAATTCACCTGTTGGTCACACTCTTGTTTTGAATGTACTATCTTGTAGAATAGTTGAAGTTATAGTGTTGTTTATGGTTGTATAATTGAAAGTTGAAACCTATAAGTTATAAGTTAAATCCGATAATTCGATTTTGGTTCTGTTCTTCTGTTTTCTGCTTGGTAAAGGGTAAACATTTCGGAATTTGAATGCTAGATCATGGAGTGTGGGAAATGACTTAAGGAAACGGATAGATGTTAACTATTTTGGTGTACACGAATCAGATAGTGTGAAGCGCATATTGATTCAAGTATTAATTGTAGTTCTAAACCTGAAACAGCATGTCACGTGAATGATAAATCATCAAATTTATAATCTAGGTTAAAATGATTTGTCTCTATCAACCTCTTGTCAAATATATATAATAAGGCCTTTTGTCCCTAGCTCTTCTTATTAGTTCAAAAAGATTAATGTTTTAAAATTTATTTCATTAAAAGGTAAATAATGTTTGTGTTATTAATGACCTAACCAACGGCTTTCATTCTTAGATGTATAAAAACTAAACAGTAATAAAAATGCATAAAAACATAATTATAGAATGTACTCTAGCAATACCATGTGCATTGTAAAAATGAGGTGTTTTTTGTATAGTCATGAGTTCTTGTCTCTTAACAAACAAATACATATATAAAAGTAAGATTTAGAGTGTATGTTCAATTGTTCAGCCGTTCAAAAAATAAAGAAATTACATAAATAACAAAATGAAACTTTCTTTTAATTCTATTAATTAAGAGTGAAATATTATTAATAACGCAATAACAAGACTATAAACTTTGATTCCCGCTACAAAATCAAATTACAAGACTATAAAGCTTGTTGAGATCCGGATGGTTTTATGGTTACTCGTAACTGAACCATTTTAACTGGTCAACCAAAATTTTAAAATTGAACCTCTTCTATTAGTGATGGTAAGATTTGTTTGAATTAAATTTAGGGTCAATAATGGTTTAATCATCAAAGTTGTAGTTCAGCCTCGGTTTAATCATCAAAGTTTTTTTTAAACTGTTTTACCATAAAGTTTGAATTTATTATGATTTAATGCTCAATGTTACACATTCTTTTTGGTTTAAACCTTAAAGTTTTTTTCCAAACGATTTAACCTTTAAATTTTTATTAAAAAATGGTTTAACCCTCAAAGTTTGTTAAGTTTTTAATAAAACTAAAATGCATAATCAAGTAGAGAGGGTAAAATCGAAAATCATACAAAACTTAAATGATTAATCAGTTTTTTTAACCAAACTTCATGGTTTAAACCATTTGAAAAAAACTTTAAGATTTAAATCACAACAAATTCAAACTTTATGGTAAAATCGTTTAGAAAAAAACTTTGATGGTACCGAAATTGAACGAAAACTTTGATGATTAAACCATTGTTGACCCTTAAATTTACGTTAGTTTTATTTTTTTATTCACAACTAATTATCAACAGTTTTAGTTCTTGATGATTAACTTTTTGAAAAATTTGGGATATAATTATAACATAATATTGGAAAATGCAATTATATTTGACCTAATATTAATATTTCTTTAATTTAATTATTAGAATTTAGAAGAGAGGGTAAAAGGCAATAAAAACGGGAGAAAATGCAATTATTTGACCGAATAGGATCCGTCACATCCTCCGTCTCCGCCGTTATCTCACGTCCCCCAATCCTCCTTCTTAACACCGAGACCATTTTTCCTCTGTTTTTTTCTCATGGCGACCTCCAGCCCTCCCCTCAAAGATGACCTCGATATTGTCATACCCACAATCAGAAACCTCGATTTTCTCGAAATGTGGAGGCCCTTCTTTCAACCATACCATTTGATCATCGTTCAAGATGGTGATCCTTCCAAAACCATTAAGGTTCCCGATGGTTTCGATTACGACCTCTACAATCGTAACGACATTAACAAGCTTTTGGGTCCTAAGGCCTCTTGTATCTCCTTCAAAGATTCAGCTTGTCGCTGCTTTGGTTACATGGTTTCCAAGAAGAAGTATATCTTCACCATTGATGATGACTGCTTTGTGAGTTTGATTTGATTCCTCCGTTATTACTTGATCTGCCTTCCAACTGTTTGATATTTTGTTTCACATGGGTTTCGTTCAAAAATTTGATATTGACTTTTGGGACTTTTTGTTTAGGTTGCTAAAGATCCAACTGGGAAAGACATAGATGCACTTGCACAGCATATTAGGAACCTCCTTCACCCATCTACACCTTATTTCTTCAATACCCTTTATGACCCTTTTTCCGATGGTTGTGATTTCGTCCGTGGCTACCCGTTTAGCCTCCGGGAGGGTATCGCCACCGCCGTGTCTCATGGTCTGTGGCTCAACATTCCTGATTATGATGCCCCAACTCAGCTTGTTAAGCCTCGCGAGAGAAACACTAGGTAGTAGAATACTTGAATACTTCCTTAATTTACTTTGGTTTGTGTTCAACATGTTTTTGCATGGATGACGATTTGGGTTTATTAATTCTCAGGTACGTGGATGCAGTTATGACAATTCCAAAGGGTACTCTGTTCCCTATGTGTGGAATGAACCTGGCATTTGACCGTCACCTTATTGGGCCGGCTATGTATTTTGGGCTCATGGGTGATGGTCAGCCCATTGGTCGCTATGATGACATGTGGGCTGGTTGGTGTGTCAAGGTTGTTAGTTTACCATAAAATTCTGTTTCAATTTTGTTGCGAGGAAACACGATTTTTAACACAGAATTTGTCCATTTCTTTTAGGTGATATGTGATCATCTGGGGTTGGGGATCAAGACAGGCTTGCCATACATATGGCATAGTAAGGCCAGCAACCCATTTGTGAACTTGAAGAAAGAGTACAAAGGTATCTTTTGGCAAGAAGAAATCATCCCATTCTTCCAAGCCACCAGTCTTCCAAAAGAGTGCACCACAGTTCAGTTGTGTTACATTGAATTGGCAAAGCAGGTTAAGGATAAGCTTGGGAAAATAGACCCTTATTTTGTAAAGCTTGCAGATGCCATGGTTACTTGGATTGAAGCTTGGGATGAGCTTAATCCGAAGGACTCCAAGAAGGCAAATGCCAAGTGAGAGCTTTAGGCTTGTTTTTTTCCCTTTCTTTTGTTTTTGTTTTTGTTTTGCAGTAGGTGTGAGTGTGAAAAGATTCTTTTTCAACCAAGTTTTATGTATTCAGGTTTTGTTTTTAGTTACTTGTTGCAGAATGATGGCATCTCTTTTTAGCATTGTTCCTCGTTTTGACAATCATATAGCGATAATAAATTAATAGTTCTATTTTGACTGCTGAGTTAGCGTGCCTTGCTTTGATTCTTTTATCTATGTGTGCATCTTGCAATTACAAAGACTAAAGTTATTAAAATCCTGATCTTACTAGGATCACTTTGTATGTAGGATCGTATTTAGGATAATAGGATCATATATAAGATACTAAGATAGTAAGATTGTATACTAATCTTATCATACAAATAGTATAATTTCATGACTTCTTTAAATTACAGACTAAGATTTAATTGACCCACAATTACACATTTCATATCAAGGTGTGACTAAGATGTTCCCCAATAAGGTTGAAGATTCAACATCACATTGCAAATCCCTCTTAAATCGACTTGTTTGCGCCTGCACACATTGGTTGGCTTACATTGGTACATCTCTTCACTAAATGTATAGAATAGTTATTGCTTAAAAGTCAAAACTAGGTACATGATTCATTGATTGTCTTGAAATTTTGTTTTCTTGATAGAGATCAACAAATGTTATGTTTATTCTTTTTTAACCCGCTAAATGTTGAACCAATTAATCTCATCAAAATGTTGTTTACGTAAGGCTAACCCCGCGCCCGGGATCCTATGGATCCGAACCGACCCTTCCCCAAGGACCAGTCCGCAGACAATGATCAGGGCTACCCGAGTAAGGGATCAGAATTAAACCCGAAACCATTTCATCAAAGTCTCCCCTTACCGGACCCACCAAACATTTGTGGTGGGGGAATATATCACCCCCAAGATGTTTCCCTAGGGTAAAGATCGAACCCATGACCTCTAGGAGGACAATAGGTCACCTTACCACTAGGTCACCTTGTTTACATTACTACTAACCGACTATCATGTATCTAACTTCCACCATTCTATAAAAAAAATTAAGGCTACTACATAACATCCTATTTTTTCAAAAAAGCCGATATAGATAATTCATTTTTTTATGACCAAATAGAAAAACTACTTTTTGATAAACTGTAAAAATAAAAACTAACATTTTCCAATAAGGATTTTGGCTCCTTGATGACTTAACCGGAATTTCTTGTTGGAGTCTAATTGGCCTCCTATCGGTCATCATTGCCGGATTTAAAGAGAACAACAACAACGCAGCCACCATCAAAACGACGGCCGATAGGAGACCCATCAGATTCCAGCATTGCCGCTAGGAAGGAATCTTGGTCAAGTCACTAAGGTTTGGTGGTGATCCAATATTGGGAACTATTTTCCACTTTTTAGTTATCTAAGAAAATAAGGAGAAAAATAGACACTTGAAAATCAAATAATCGCAGTCAGACAGTTCTGGAGCACCCTCGCCAAACTAAATAAATAAATAAAAACCCTTCAAGGGAAACAAACCAATCAGAGCAACTTGATTGCAGCTAATTACATATATCTCAATTGAATATAATACATAGGATTTCTAATAAACAAAAAGAGAGGAAAACCAGAGACTTGACTGCTCGCTTGTGAAACTTCAACACTTCCAAACTTTGATACAGAACATACCTACCTTCAACTAAATATATATATATATATATTTTTTGCAAAATTATTTGAATACGGCAGTTGACCCGCCGAGATTACAAGTTGGATTCATGCTCTGCACAGAAATGCAGAATAAAATCAGGCGAGATTTGTATGAAAAGTTACCGTTTAATCATGAAATGGAAGGAGGATCTTGTGTCTTCTTACGCTTGGCTTCAGGCTCTTCCCCTTGTTCTTCATTATTGTTAAGAATCCCATTCAATGTTTCTTGGCCCAAAAGAGAAGCATGTTTGCTAGTGATGGTACGCCCAGCTCTCAGCTTCGGTCCCCAATGCCTTTCAGGATTTGGAAGGAAACGCGCAACCTTCTTTGCTTGCGCCTTGCTTAGTGATGCAACCGCTCGAGCAAAATTAGCCTGCTTTCACATATCAAGCACATACAGTATTACCATTCTCTTCGTGTTTAAAACAAAAATACACTCTTTGCTTTGCTCATTGGTGATTAATCAACTATACCTGAAGCACGGGTTCCTTGGCTAGAATCACACTTCCAGAATGCTCTGGCGGTTGGGCTTTCACGGGATATTTTTTAACCTAGAAATCGACAAAAAAAAGGCACCAACTTTAAGCATTGAAAACGTGTTATGAACAAAAAAAGGCTTGTAATGGACATGGGCATCAACTCTGATATAGTACTTTACTTGATGAACAAAACTAGCTTACCCAACAACGCATGATATCCCATATGACGTCCATCGGAGCATCAGATTTTAACCCTAATGGATTCACATGAGTTCCAGAAATACGATATCCCGCATTGATCACTGCAGACCTAAATACCACTGCTGAAGGGGAGGTGCACTTGAGGGTTGCACATAGATTGTGCAAACTCAGAAAAAGGGGGACATCTGGTAATTCCTGAACAAAAGAAACTAGAGTTAACTATGAACAAAGAACTGAATAAGCAGAGAGATATACATGAATGTTTCAATATTTTTCTACAATTACCTGGTATATTTTTAAAAAACATCTTAAGGTTAAAATCTTTAGTTCAAGTGTAACCAAGGTACCTCTGAAATTGTTGTCAGGACGGCAGATATTCGACCAAAAGCAGGATATCGTTCCTTCATAGACTTCACATCTGCTAATATTGATGTCACCCAATCTTGATCATGAATAGGAGCTGACCAAATGGGTCCTCCCATGTTATATTTCTTACCACAGTCACTGCACTCTTGAGGAACAGCAGGACCAAACCCTGGGAGATATCTCACACTTGTATTCTAAGGAAAACAGAAAAAAGAAAACAAAAGGTCATACAGAAATTTCAAGTTTTCTCATTTCTGTGTCCCAACATCATATGGGTTTTTAAATGAAATTAAATCTCTAAACCTACTTAAAGAAAATTACTTATGCAATAGAAGCACACCTTGGAGACTGTCCTCCCAAGTGGCTGGAGATGAAAAGAATCACAACCAGTACATTGATAAACATATGAAAGCTTGAGTGGAGTGTTTTTCATGGCACTTGCTGACCTGCAATCGTCCCATAATTCAGCAATATTATACCTATGTCATCATAATTTTATAGCTTGAGAAAAAATATACTCACGTATATATGCGAACAAACACCCGCACATAAAAGTCCATTTGAACCGATAACACAGGGACAATGTATCGTTTATACCGATTTGCATGGCCCTGTATTTGAGGAAGGCAAGACATAAAGAAGACATTTAGTAAAGAAGGTGAAATTCCAAAACTTTAAAAAAAATAAAGGATTGGAATAATATAAATGTAGTTGAAGATTAAAGTACCTCAATGCATGCAAGGAGGACCCTCAAAGCCATTTCATGGCAATACTTTGCCTTCAGTGGGTAGGAACCATATCTAGTTCATTATACAACAATAGGTGATTCCCACATTGTTTTTTAAATTCAAGTACTGCATCTATCACATGATTAAAATGAACTATGTACCAATTTTATCATTGTTCAAAATGTATCCGAGTCCACAACATTCTCTATTTTGTCTTTATTAAAATTTATTTTAGATATTTGGCAAATAGCCACAAATAATTTCACTTAAGATATAAAAAGGCCAAACATTGCCACTTTCAGAAGGAGAAAGTACAACATAATCTCAGTTCTGATAACATATTGATACTCAAAACCAATTGCGCGTGTAGAAATTTACTTGGAGTAGCAGACTTCTCCATTGCCTCCACATAGCACTGCCATATCTGTTGCTGTACACATCAGCATCCCTCCTTCGGCAATCGACTGAACCGCAGAGTCCAGGAACACTGATGGTGAACCATAAGGATCGAGATCAACCTGAAAAACATCAACCTCTACTTATAAACACAAAAGTACAAGTTAATCCAAATAGGAAACCCACTAACATAACGAGTCAAAGTGCCATTAGGTAGAAATTTGGGGGGGTGGGGGGTGGGGGGGAGAGCTAGGACATTTGTCTAGCGGGGTCATAAACTAGTCTGTTATCCTAAAAAATTCATTTACTAAAATATGAGGGGGTTCAGGTATACAAAAAATGCTAAAATCTAGGAGTTTTATATATATTTTTGAAAAAAATTAAACTTTGAGTAGGTCTCCTGACCCCACTGATTTGTAGCTAGCTACGCCTTTGGGTAGAAACAATGATAGCATATCATAAATCCTACCATATCAAATTCCTTTGGATGAGTAAGCATATAGACTCGAGCATCAGCAAGATTTGATTCCACCTTTGCAATTGCGACTGAACCATTGAACTTAATATTTCTCCTGCAAGCTTCTACAGATGCTACACAGAAAGCATAGCAACCATAAATAACCAATTGTAAAAGTGAACACCATTGTTTCAAACAATATATTTGTTCAAAGTTATGATCTTAGGCAGAATGAGCACAAGCATGGTATTCTTTTTTAATGTCCAAAGATGTACAATTACATTCAATGCAGCCCATTATACTTGTTTAATATTTAGTGAAACATAAATTTCAAAGTTACACCGTACCAACCTTTATCATTATCCAGTGCCACAACTTGCCTGATCCCTTCTACTTCACGAGCATATCTTAGAGCTCTTAACCCTGTAGCTGACAAGGCCTAATAATTCAAGGAAAAACTTATGTCAATTACAACTTCTAAGATAAACAAGTTATATATGAAATATAAAAGGAAGTCAAATAGGTTTAAAACCTCAAGCACTCTAAGAGGTTTTAATTCCCCTCGGCCTTTACCCTCTGGTTCTTTGCATGTGCCACATGGTTCATCCTGTTGTATTTCTTCATATTCACCGTTAGATTTTCCATTATGCATTGGAGACTCACTTGGTGCTTCTAATCCAGAATCATGGTCTTCTGATACCTTCAACACCTTTTTTGTTCTTTTAGATAATTGTGCATCATGTTCTTCTTTGCGTTTTGAAATAAATGTCCTCAGAACAGCAATAGACATATCTCTGTTGTTAACCTGCCCATTTAAAAAAATTACGTCAGAACTGTTTCATTATGCTATGGACCAAAGATGTTGATTCCGTTACCAAAACTTGTATCGCATTGCTTCACGGATTCACCTGATCTTCTACATATTACATTTCGCTGTTTAAATAAGAAACCCAAATACCTCCTAATCTTGGGAAAACAATTAATGTAAGACCCTCCTAATCATTCCCTGATTGTAGGAATTCATATTGATGGTTTTTTTTTTATCTTAATGATGTCTATCCACAAAAACATCAGTCCCCATTTTCAAAACACAGCTTATAACCAACAATAACTAGAAGAGCAGCACTAAAGTTCAATATTTCACAACAAATTAAATAAAAAAAATAGAATCATAAATGGAATATTGACACAGAAAGCAATAAGATTTAAGAGAAAACTAACATGATTCATCATGACAATGCTGATTTTCAACATATGACACCTAAACAGCATGAATTTACGGCCTGTTCTCTGAGTTTTTAAACGAGGATAGGGGAGAGGAGGAAAGAGGAGATGAAAAACTCCCCCTTCTAATCATCTCATCCCAAAAGTGGGAGGATTGTTTTATAGCATAAAAATGGTAAAATTGCCAATCCTTTCCCCTCCCTTTCCTCCTTACAAAACTTGAGAACACCCGCCGCTAATTAATTCCTTCCCTTCCCCTCCCTTCCCTTCCAAAAACCTAAGAACAGCCACCACTAATTGTTTCCTCCTTACAAAAACTTGATAACAGGCCGTTAGTGATAAGGAAGCAAAAATTGACCTGGGTTTTATTGTAAAATACTTCATTTTTGGTGTGCATCAAAATCTCAGCCTCTCCTTCTTTTATTATGGTGTAATCACCGAGGTCAAGTGCTGTGGTGCTCTCCTGCTTCTCTTCCTCCCCTGTTTTTGTCTCTTCGTCGCCTCCCATGTTAATTGAGCCTTCTTGTACGGCGACCGGAGTTATTGGTGGCGGCTGAAGAGAGAGAGAGAGAGCAGGTGCTTGCAAAGCAGTGATGATGATGCTGCTGATGTATGAAATATCCGTCTGCAAATATTTCCAGCGATTGGGAAAGAAACAGGTGCACGTAAGGGCAGTTTATAAAAACTGTAAACCCTATTCCGCCTCAGTTTATAAATTTGAAGTAGCAACAGAAACAAATCTAGCAAGTCTTTCATTTACGATAACAGAAAATCTACATTTGGTTTTGTATTAAGGAAAAGGACCACACTTCTAATCTAAACAGTTACTAACTAACGTACCTTTCAAATATTTTATTTAAAGTGTTTGTAAGTATGGATGTAATTAAAATAAGATAGGTAATGTTAATAACATATATTCTATCCATTTTATTAATGTTCGAAGTAGCAACATACACATGTTATAAATTTCGAAAGTAAAATGAAGATACTTATTGATTTTATAGCAAGGCAGAATAGTCTTTAAATATTTTCAAGATCCGGCAAAAAAAAAACGTAACAATTTTTATGAGTTTGTTTTAATGAGTTTACTTTGGTTAACAATTTATCCATTGACGCTTTTTTATATCATTTTAGGTTTTCAAATTGCAAAATATTATTTTTCGCTAGATCATCATGTAAAGTCTACTAAAGTTTTTTTTTATCTCCTCTCTTATTTTGACATTTATTTTGATTTTATGAGGAAAAGAACATAGAATCCCCTTTTCAAATTCTTCTCTCTTTTCTTGGATATGGGAAATAAATGTTTATTTTGGGAAACATGATTTTAAAAGAAGTTAGCAAACTAATAAACAAACTAAATAATTCAATTGATTCAACAATTTAAGTAACTAAACTGATTACTAATTATTAAGTGATTCAACCATTTATCAATGGATCCAAGTAAGTAATTATCAAGCAAGTTATTTAAGTAAAGAAACTAAACCAAGTAACCAACAAACTAATTAACTAGCAATTAATTATTAAGTGATTCAAGTAACTATCAATTGAGTTACTGAAGTAAACAAACCAACAGAGTAATTAACTAATAAATTAATTATCAAGAACAATGACTTACTTGTTTTCATAACGTGTGTGTGTGTATTATATATAAATATGTATAATATACATATTAATGATGGACCCTCTCTAGCTATGAATTTTAGACAATTATCCATATTACACGACCATTAAGATGGTTGTTGCAAAGTAATGTTATTCTTTGTTTACGAGAGGATTCATATAATTTATTAAAGAGATGGTACATAAAAAGGTGATTAAAATCTACAAAATACTTTATACATGATAACAACTATAAAAACACTGAATGATGTTATTTTAGTCGGCAAGTGGCCAGATGTTAAAGCGGAGTCAACATCGTGAAGGGATGTATCAGTAATAAAGAATCTTTCTTTATGGGATTTCAAAATCCCATCTCTCCCTCAAGGGATTCAGGAAATCCAATAATCGAGAGGTTTCAAACGATTTGAAATGTAAATCACACATTCATATTTTTCAGTTAAATATGAGATTTCAAAGAATTTGAAATATAATCATATGAAATTCTATGAAATCTTACGAACCAAACACTCCTAAGATACTTGTAATAAAAATAATATTTTTTTATCGAAATTTTCAAAGAAAAAACATAACTAAAGGGGAGTTAACATCATTACGTATTTTGGACATTTTAACATAAAAATAAATACACATTCTTATTTATCATTTAACAAAATACAATCATACACACACTAGTTTTATAGTTTAGTCTAAAACACCTATATATAACGAAAAATAACACTAACGCTTTTAAAAAGATAAACTATATTTGATAAAGTTGTGTTCAATAAAGTTTATGTAAAAAACATAGTCCTAAAATTTTAATATATAATCACACGTAATTTGTAAAAGCATAATATGTGAATTATGAAAATGCCACTCCGTCCAAAATTTTAAAATGCAATCTTAACCATTGATGCCATTGATTCAAATGCTAAAATTAGTCTCTTAAAACTACGAATTTAGTATGAACTATATTGAACATTCTTCACCAATCCGTATATTTAATCTAGTTATTGTTTACAAGACTATTGAAAATTTTCATCATTTAGAAATACAATAACAAACATATCTAATCTCGTAAGAATTTAAATACACAAGAGACTCGATGAAATCTAAAAAAACTCAATATTTAGATTGCTGACTCATATATTATCGTTTATAATATAATAATTCCTAATCTTTTTTACTGCAGTGATTTCTGAGAAAAAAAAAAGCAAATATTAAAGTGAGTGCGACTTTTACGTTGTAAGTTTATTCGTTTAGGGACTTTAAAAGTAAAATTAGGAAAGTTTGAGGGTCCTTTTAGCACTTCACACTAGGGATGACAATTGATCTTCGTTTAGGGACTTTAAAATATAATTAGGTATAATTTTACGAAGTTAAATGGATGAAATTTAATATAATTAGGTATAATTTTATATATGTATTTTAATTTTAAAACTTATATATAAATATGTTATTAAATATATATAATTATGTAGGTTAAATTCACACTCATTTTTATAATATTTTTATACAGTTGTATCGATTATATATATGAAAGTGCTAAAGTGCAAGAGACTATGCTTTTTGTTCCTAATTGTAGTTATATTAAGTTATGTTTTGATTGCTATATTTTTGTGGAAGAAAATATGTATTTATATCAATAAAGATCATACATTATATACAATATATAAAAGTATGGTAGTTTCTTTGGGGGAAAGTTAATGGATATTCATTTACCCGTTTAATCCGATGAATATGGATACGGACGGACGAATTATTTTAAATGGATATAAATTATGAAAAATTCAAATAAATATAGATATAACATCACCCGATACATATCCGATACATTACCATCCCTACTTCGCTCTTTCGAGTTTCACCACCACCTGGCACTGGCAGAGTGGCAGGCATATTCATATTTCATAGTCCATACCGTAGCCCAAGCCCCAAAGGCCGAAGCCCAATATACCTTATTTATGTCCACACTTAATTTGTGATAAGGTGAGTGTCATCTTTTCCAATCCCCCGGAAACTCGAAATCATGTTGGAACACATAACAGCAAGTGAAGTAGCCGGCTATGGAGTTGGTGCTCTCCTTCTATGTGCCACCATTTCCGCCCCTAAGATCGATGCTTACATCTCTGCTTCCCAACGCAGGTAACCCCTTTGTGGTTTACTTTTATTAACTGTAAAATCTCCTCAATTTTGTCAAATTAGCTGCCTTCACCTCACCCTCTGGATGGAATCTTGTATAGGTTTATTTGGTAAAATTAGCAAAAGAATTAAAGAGAAATGTTATTGTAGGGTTGTTGTAAATTGATGAACAATTCAAGAAGAGAATGTAATACAGAATTGATTTCTTACTCAAGAAAAAAGGGTTTCCCCGTCACTGATTACACATCACTACAAAGCAACTGAAATTGGAAAAATGAACTGTGTGTTTTCAACTGATACTCCTCGATTTCTTCTTATAAGAAGATAAGAAGAATTTACATTTCACTACCTTATAGTTAGAACACTATATATTCTAAAACCCCTCTACTAACAAACTCAATAAGTACACAACAATCTCCACCTTCATTGAGCTAGTCATCCCACACCAACATGTAGGATGTTCAAACATTTCTGAAATTTTGTACCTGATAATGCCTTAGTTAACATATCAGCTGCGTTATCATCTGTGGTTACCTTCTCAACAGTCACCACCTTTGAGTCTATGACATCTCTTATAAAATGCAACTTCACATTTATATGCTTTGTTCTTTCATGATAAACTTGATTCTTTGACAACTGCAGAGCACTTTGACTGTCACACAACACCGATACACGATCCAACTTTACTCCAAGTTCACTTACAAAACCTTTTAACCACATTGCTTCCTTAACTGCTTCTGTTAATGCAATGTATTCCGACTCTGTTGTTGACAACGCCACGACATGTTGCAAAGACGCTTTCCAACTTACTATACATCCAAATGCCTTAAACACATACCCTCCAACTGATCTTCCATGATCGAGGTCTTTAGCAAAATCAGCATCTGAAAAACCAATCACTTCATACTCTTGATTTTGCTCAGCACCATAAACCAATCCAACACCTACAGATCCATTAAGATACCTTAAAATCCATTTAACTGCACACCAATGTAGCTTACCAGGATTTGAAAGGTACCTACTAACTATACTCACAGCATATGACAAATCTGGACGTGTACACACCATGAGATACATCAAACTACCCACTGCGTTTGAATAAGGAACCTTTGACATAAACTTCACATCTTCATCTGATGTTGGTGAATCTTGACATGATAACTTGAAGTGTTGACCAATTGGAGTTAGTACCATTTTACTATTATCCATGTAATGATTTGACAGCACCTTTCTGACATAACTTGTTTGAGTAAGTTTCAATATTCGCTTCTCTCTATCTCTTTGAATCTCCATACCAAGAATTTTCTTTGCTACTCCCAAATCTTTCATGTCAAATTCTGCTTTCAGCAAAGCCTTAGTATTTTCAATTTCCACTTTATTTTTGCATGCCACTAACATATCATCAACGTAGAGCAACAAGTATACATATTCACCTTCGTTGTATTCTTTAAAATACACACAGCTGTCATAGCTGCTTCTCGAAAACCCCTGACTTACCAAATATGTATCAAATCGTTTGTACCATCTTCTCGGAGATTGCTTTAATCCATAGAGCGATTTCTTCAACAAGCACACCTTATTCGGCTCATTTAATGCTTCAAAACCTTGCGGCTGATTCATGAAAATCTTTTCTTCGAGTTCACCATGTAAAAATGCAGTCTTTACATCTAATTGTTCTAACTCAAAGTCTTCACACGCAGTTAAAGCTAAAATGATTCGAATAGAACAATGTTTTACAACAGGAGAAAAAAATATCATTGTAATCAATACCTGCTCTTTGTGTAAACCCCCTGGCCACAAGCCGTGCCTTATACCTTGGTTCTTGCACCCCTTTATACAGCCACTTGCAACTCACTAGTTTTTGATCTGATGGCATATCTACCAATTCCCAGGTTCTATTTTGATACAACGAACTCATCTCATCCTCCATTGCTTGTATCCATTT
>JAUEJL010064207.1:0-17794 GCA_032274825.1 Drosophyllum lusitanicum | reverse complement strand
TCCTGTGATACATGACTTGCTTTATTGATGCTTATGTTAAGTTTGTACTCACTAGCTATGTGTATAGCTAATGGTGCTACGTTGAACCTTTTTTACAGATAAAGATTAGAAGGCCTGGTGAGCCGGGTTGCTTATGTATGTTATTGCACCTCCGGGACGGAACACTTTTGTGCTATGCATATATGTATGATATTATGGACGGTCGATATGTTAGAGTAACACCAAACATATGAAACAGAGTTTTGAATGTAAATATCCGATGAAAGCCGTTTGGTTTGAATTTTCCGCGGCGTAACTTAATGACAATTAATCGTGAATGAGTTAACGTTTATGAAAAACGCAAATTTTGCTAATTTTGTCGTTTTGCAAAGCCAGTGTTACAAAATGAGTGTGTACAATATGATTAATCGGCTTAAGGTCATGTTCCGGGATCATGTTAGGCAGGAGCTCTATGAGTGTATCAAGGTCCTTGTCTGTTGTCGGATGCATGAAGGTGGGAAAGTTAGTGTTCATGTTCTTCGGATGAAGGCATACATTGACTAAATGGAGAGGCTAGGTTTTCCCATTCAGAGGGAGCTTACGGTGAATATGATTCTCCAATCCCTGCCCGCGTCTTATGATTAGTTTGTTAAAACTATCTTATCACAAAATTGTAGAATCCTTAATGGAATTGCATGGCATGCTGAAGACGTATGAGTCTAACATGGCTAAGTGCAAACTTACCTCGAATGGGAAGATTGGTTTAACCAAGTCTCCCCTAGTTGTGGAGTTTGAGGGCAAAGAGAATGCGCGTCAAAACATGACTCCTCAAAGGGTAGTTTGCTACTTCTTCGGTAACATTGGAAATTGGCACCACCACGCCTGCCCTAAGTTCCTAGAGGATATGAGATCGCTCAAGAGGAAAAGAGATAGCTCCTCATCTTGAGGTACATTCATGGTTAACTCCAATGCTCTTCTACTTCTTAAAGCTGGGTTTTTGAAAAGCTAGCTATGACACTCACGTTTGTTACAAAGTGCAGAGAAAGAAATCAAACCTGAAATAAAAACTTGGTGGGAAAACCAATTGTTGATGAAGGCGACCGAAAATCCACAAGCCCTAAGACGAAGACGAAAAGAGACAAAGAAAAATGATAAAACACATAAAATCGCCGATAAGCTTTTTTCAAATATTTATTCAAATAAAATAAAAGTTAATTGGGAAAAGTAACCATCACATCAGAAAAAAGAACGGTCAAAACATCATTAGGCAAAGTACACACCGCCTAGGGAACTACTCCCAAAACAAATAAATAATCATTTAAAACCCCAAACAACTATTTAAATTCCACATAAAAAATATCTCCAAAATAAAGGCATAAAAAATATCTACAAATCGAAAGTCTAATTCTTCTTCTTTTACAAAATGAAATGAACGAATATTTCTTTTTTTACAAATAAGCACAATCTAGAGAACTTGATAATGTACGATCCAAAGCATATGCTCACCATCGGACAACAAAAGGTCCGGATTAAAAATATTGTAAATAAAGTAAAGTGACACACACATATCCAGGAAATCTTTAGCCATACTAAAATAGATATGCATTTAATGCACATGTGGCTACATCTCCAGACAAGGCATTAAATACACAGCCCTATAGTGAGGACTGCTCACTACGTCATAAAAACTAAGTCACCATCGAGGCAAATAGAACGCTAGCCACACAGACTATTTTACCCCACCCAGGTTATAGCAGTGTTTCAGTGTAACACCCCAAATCTAGAAAGTTATGATTTAAATATAAAAGTGATTATTTTGTATGATAGAGTATCGAGGGTTGACACTTTGGGTTAAACTATGAATTTAACAAGAAAATAGGATGAGAAATAAGTTTATTTATAAGTTAAAAGCGGGTAAGGGGTGTAGAGAGAGAGAGAGAGAAGATTATTGAAGATTAAAACTAATCAAGCAAGATTAAAAGAAGATTTAACACAAAGTGATTATGGAAGAGTAAAGCAAGATTCCGCAATGAATTACAGCCAAACAAGGATAGAAATCCTTGAATTCTTGTGATCTTTATATCTTTATATATATATATATATATATATATATAGAGAGAGAGAGAGTTTGAATTAGCTTTGTATTGAGAAGAATTAATTATGTAATACATGTAGTGTTTTTGACACTAATTAGCGTCTATATACTTACTATAGCAAGTGATGATCATTGCATGTTGTTGATTTGTATTAAAATTGAGTTTTCGTAACTTTTGGATGTTCACTGTTCAGGTCAATATAGCCCGTGTTGCTATTAGAAGGGCATGTAGGATGTTCTCTGTATGAATTTCGATAACAATTTCTCGGTTTCTGATTTTGGCTCTACTTCCTCTAGAATTGATTTGATTGAGGCTCCATATATCTGGACAAGAAACACAAAAACTAACACACAAGGCTACCGCAGCAAGGTCGCGTTCAAAAATAGAACGCGCCATGTTCAATGCGAACAAAGAAACTCATGATTAAAGCAAACATAGCTAGAATGGTCATCTCAACTATGAAATACTTAGCAATAGGCATAAAGATCAAAACTTTAACGCAAATGGATCTTGAAAAAGCTAAAAATGATAAATTATACAATTACTAAACGTCCAAAAACATATCCTATAGACAGACTAGAACACATTAAAAACAAAAAAGAACAGAACTTGCAAACCATTATAGACCGATAGTTGCAAAACCGAGTCAATCCTGTAAAAGTTGTGGTCTTCATATTCGTTATTGAGCTCCAAACATTCTCTCGGGCCTTGAAATCACTTCTTGACTATTAGAACCCTTGAATCACATGTATGTTCCATGGGTCGAAAATAGAGCTGTACTTATAGATTTCACGTTTCGGCACTGACGCGTCGTGTTACCCTTTAAGATGCGTCGCGTCGGGCAATCAATTCACGACCTTTTCGAACTTTTCCCTTGATGCGTAGCGTTGTTCTTGGTTAACGCATTGCGTTGTGGACTAATCCAATATTCTCCATGGTATCATTGTAGTCCTCTAAGTCAAGTTTTTGTGACGTTTTGAATCACCACTATCCGAGTTCGTATGAGTAAGATATGTTCAAAACAGTGAAGGTGTGTTAGAGCTGACATCTTTTTTTATTTTTTTATTTTTCTTTGGTTTTTGGTCAAAACTTTTCATAATCCGTCTTTTGAACCTCGAAACCAACAAGTCAAGATATTAAGTATCTTTAACTTATTTATGAACAATACATGCTAAATTAAAATAGACATCGCTTAAAATATATATTTAAATATTGTGATATCAAAATACCCCACACTTAAACTTTGCTTGTCCCCAAGTAAATTACAAAATATCTAGGCATAGAAAACCAACTTGCAACATCATACATTTAAAGACTTCAAGTGCTACCTACCAACATCAATAAAAATGATTTAAAACAAAATTAAAAGGATTACATTTAGAATTATATGTATATTTGTGTTCCGATCCTCCTTAACTTGTCACCACCTAAATACTCATTCTTTTTATAAATACCTAAACATCAATTCACGAATTATTTATATAATGGTTAATATACCTTTAAACAATCTCCCGACTTCAAGGCTTATTGCACATTTCCAAACTTTATGCAACATATGCTTTTATTCTTTTTTTCTATAAGTCCATGACTTTCGATGAAACCCATGTAGCGAATATTCAACTCAACCCATTCCAAACCAGTTGGCTTTAGGTGGTTAGTTGTAGAACACCCCTTAGAGTTTACTAATTCGAGTCATAAAGACCACTAAAAGACTTATTTTTCCAACATAATTTTTATTTTTTCAATGTTGCCTCTTTTCTTAGCATAGCATATGATTTTTAAAATTTAAAATGCATACTCTACCTATTTTTGTCAAGATTCAGCTACTTAAAATCGAAGTAGGTATTTTAGAATAACATCATGTTGATTTTTAGATT
The DNA here is from genome assembly GCA_032274825.1 of Drosophyllum lusitanicum. Taxonomy (NCBI): domain Eukaryota; kingdom Viridiplantae; phylum Streptophyta; class Magnoliopsida; order Caryophyllales; family Drosophyllaceae; genus Drosophyllum; species Drosophyllum lusitanicum. Next base: position 13,842 of record JAUEJL010064207.1, on the reverse strand, counting down.
TAAAAAAGCTTAACCTTACTAACTTTTAAAATAATTCACAAATTATAATTCGCTTACTTAAAAATCTAATTTTCTTTGAAAATAGTGAAAAGACACAAATACTATGATATAAAAGCTAAATATAGCCTTAACACTTGTTTAAAAAATCATTTATCATGGCATTTTTAACTAACACTTATTTCTTACTCAAATGATGTCAAAAATTAAAAATTCTAGCCCATATCAATCATAATTTTCATGATTACAAACAATGCTCAATTGAATAGAGGAAATATTTTTCTAACCTCCCAACCCACACTTAAATCGTACAATGCCCTCATTGTACAAAAAGACAAAGCAAAATAAAAATAAAGGATAAAAAGAGATTGGAAATGAACTCCCCTGGGTATATCTCTCATATAGCGATCGGAGTGATAATAATAAGGCAGTGAACTGACTGTGAGCATAAGCATGCACCCCATACAGTTTAAGCATATTGTGGAAAAAATAGCGAATCTCCTTGCGATGTAAAATGCTCCAATATGGAACCACAAAAACCAAAGACTCGAGCAACAATCATCGGTCTATAATAAGAGAAAAACAAAATAAAAAACCTAACTCGCTTTCGTATGAATCACGGTTGCGATTAGCATATGCAACAAGCCTTAAAACCCCTCGATAGCCCGATTGGACGATTTGTAGTCTCGTGAGGGTTTCTAGTAAACACATACACAGAGTTCCAAACAGAAAAGAAATGAAAAAAAATAGAAAAAGAAACCTAAACTAACCACGGGTTGCCTCCAGAGAAGCGCTTGTTTTTGTTCTAGCCTCTCGCTTGACTCTTTACTTATTTACTATGAATTAGAACATTCCACCCCACACTTGCAATTAGGTATGGGTGGTAATGTTGATACGTACATGATATAAGTGAATTACATACGTAAATTGCAACAGGTTGTACTACTTTACCTTCTGACATCTTTGTTTCCTCTTTTGTTTCCCTTGCATCATGAACCTTGCCTGCTTTTAATTTTGAATTTGGCTCAACCTCAAGCATAGATGCTCAAAGTGGTTCTTTTGTTATAGATATTCCATGACTCTAATCTAGCTCATCCAATGACGATTATGCTTGGTTTCTTATCAATGACTCAACGGTTGAAATTTCCTCCACCGGTTTCACCTCTTCATATGACTCTTTGTTACTGTCTAGCAACTCCTCCATAGGTCGCAATATTGACCTTATTTAGACTCTAAACTTGCCTCTCTAACTTCTGGGTTAAGTTTTTTTTTAATTTTTTTGAATTTGCTCATTGAGGGCTTGTTATTGAGTGAGTTGATATTTCAACAACTGATTACTCACGGCTTGAGTCTATATGAATTTCCATAACAATTTCTCGGTTTCTGATTTAGGCTCTACTTCCTCTAGAATTGATTGAGGATCCATATATTTGCATAGGAAACACAAAAAGAAACACATAAGGCTACCACAGCAAGGTCGTGTTCAAAAATAGAATGCACCATTTTCAATGCGAACAAAGAAAAGATGACAAAACAAAAAATTGGAAAGGATCGGCTAAACAACAATATAATCAAATAAACTGAAATAAAACCGTTCCCCGGCAGCGAAGCCAAAACTTGATTTGCGTGAATCACGTCAGGTTTTATATTTATAAATTAGAATCACCAAAATTCTGACTATAACACAAATAGGCAATTGTACCTAATTTTATCTCAATATAGTTCTGGTAAGACCGATTGTCGAATACTTGGGGAACGAGTATGATTTCAGATTTAAAAGATTTAGTTATTAATTAGTCTAAAGAACGCGATTAAAAGGGGAAATTAATCTAAGAATGCGATAAACAATACTAATTAGACAAAAGAGAAAACAATATGAAAGTAAGATAAAGCTAAGAGCTTGGAATGTAAACAATCAATACAAAGTATTCTCACCTAGACTCTATTTCCATTCTGGTATCTCAAGTTGTTGTAATTCTCCATACGGATTTTGATGTTCCTCCTTGACTTGGAAATAAATAACACACTTGTCCACATAATCAACAATATCCACCTTCGTACCCGGCCACCTTTTCGGGTCATGATACATCTTGGTACTACCCGGATGTATAGAGTATTTAGAACGGTGTGCATCACGTAACAAAATGTCACGAACACCACCGACTTTAGGAATCCAAATACGACTCTTGAAAGTCTTCATCCCTTGGTTATCTTTTCCGCTAATTCCCGATGTTGCTTACCCGTAACTTCGTTCTTTAAATTTTCTTCCTTGAACCTTTAACCTTGAACCTGAGCGGTTCGAATCTGCTCAAAGATGTCGGGTCTAACAACAATACTCATAGATTTGATCTAGGTTGTTTTCGACTCAAAGAATCGACTACTACGTTAGCTTTACCCAGATGGTAGCTAATTTCGAAGTGATAATGTATCAAGAGTTCCATCCATCTTCTTTGTCGCATATTCAACTTCTTCTGGATATATTGCAGACTCCTATGATCGGTATAGATGGTACACCTGTCGCCATACAAGTAATGACGCCATAATTTAAGAGCAAAAATCATAGCTGCAAGTTCTAAATCATGAATAAGATAATTTAATTCTTCATCTTTCAATTGCCTTGAAGCATAGGAAATCACTTTTCCTCGCTGCATAAGGACACATCCCAAGCCTGAATAGGAAGCACTACTATATACAACAAAGTCTTCATCACCTTCTGGTAAGGACAAAATAGGAGCTTCACACAACATTTCTTTAAGGCTAGAAAAGCATTTTCTTGCTTCCTAGTCCACTTGAAAAGTTCTGTCTTAGTCCAAATAGTCATAGGTGTAGCTAGCTTTGCGAAATCTTAATAAATCTCTCATAATACCTAACTAGACCCAAGAAACATCGAATTTTAGCTGGAGTTTTGGGTGACTCCCATTTCTTGACCACCTCAATCTTTGCTCGTTCTACCTCCAAACCATCATGACCCATCACGTGTCCCAAAAATTGGACTTCATGTAACCATAATTCACATTTCAAAAATTTGGCAAAGAGTTTCTTTTGACGGAGAGTATCAAGAACTTCACGTAAATGTCGACAATGATCATCCTCACTACGTTAATAAATAAGAATATCATCGATACCATAATAACCAATTTGTCTACGAAAGGACGACAAACTCGGTTCATCAAATCCATAAATACAGCTTGAGCATTTGTCAAACCAAAAGGCATCAAGAGAAACTCATAATGGCCATAACAAGTTCTGAATGCCATCTTTGGAATATCTTCGTCTCAAACCTTCACTTCATGATAACCCGAATGTAAATCAATCATCAAAAAGCAACAATCACCCTACAATTGATCAAAAATATAATCTATTCTTGGTAATCGATACATATTCTTAACCGTAACTTTGTTTAACTCCCCATAGTCAATGCACATCCACACGGTTCCATCTTTCTTCTTAACGAACAATACTATTGCTCCCCAATGTGAGGAACTCGGTTGAATGAAACCTTTGTCTATAAGTTCTTGTAGTTGGGTCATCATTTGAGATGGAGCTAATGTATAGGGCGCTTTAGCAATCGATGCTACACCCGGAACAAGATTAATATGAAATTCAACTTGATGTGTCTGCGGTAATCTGGGCAAAACTTCACGAAAGACACCCGGGTATTCTTTTACCACCTCCACATTTCGTAAATCAATCTTCTTTTTCGAAGAAGATATAACATAAGCCAAGAATGCCGGACATCCTTTAGATAAGCACTTGCGTACTTTCATTACAAAAAGTACTGCCGGATTTCCCGGGCACCATTCTCCAAGAGCAATAGCAAATTTTTTATTAGAAAGAAGTATATGTACAATCTTTTTGGAACAAGCAATCTCAACATTATATAGCTGGGTTTTCCAATCGCAATCTTAGCTACTAACGCTGAATCCAAAGTACGAGGTTTAACAAATTTAGCATAGAAGGCACGCGAAACCAAATATTGACTAGAACCGGAATTAAAGAGCACACTAGCAAGCAAAGAATTAATCATAAAAGTTCGGGAAACCGCCTCGTCATCTTTGCGAGTTTCATCCCCGTAGGTTTTCATGCAGCAGGCTTCTTTCAACTATCATTATTCTTGTTCTTCAGTTTCGGGCAGACAGAAGCCATATGCCCCATCTCATTGCAGTAATAGCACATAGGTTCAGGACTTGTACATTCAAAAACAAAATCCCAATTTTACCACTTCTCTTGCAACTCTTTGTGTCCTTAGAGTTAGGACCTTTGTGAGTAGAGTGAAATGTTTTGGACTAATTGGAGTCCTTCTTCTTGGTTTTAGACCCAAATTTCTTCTTTTTTGAGCACCCAGATGGTCATTCCCATTTACTCTTATAACTGGCGGTGTGGTTCTTTAGAGCCAAATCTTCTTCTATGTTCCTTCCATCTTCCATAGCTGTATCGAGGGTGGATTTGTTACGAATAGTGGACCGGTATTCATAGGGTAATCCCCCCTTCTCACCAAAGAAGCTTCATCATGGCAAAGTCTTCTAATGAAATTTAATTTGTCAGAAAAAGTAGTGTTATATTTGCTTATAGGCATATTTCCCTTCTTGATCTCTAAAAATTCCCTCTCAGCACGCCTTTTAGCACCTCTTTGAAACGCTTATGCACCTTTTGAACAAATTGGGACCAGATAGTTTGAGAAAGGTTTTGGTGGATGGAATTCCACCATTATAGTTTGAGAAAGGTTTTGGTGGATGGAATTCCACCATTATATTGCCTCTTCTTTGAGCACCTAAATAGCGTATCAGACCCTCTGTTGATCGGTAAAATCCCGTGAATCATATACTTGTTCCATCATTGTTAACCATCTACAACATATCAATGGATCCTCACCTCCCTTGAAGGCTGAAGTTTTGCAACCCATGAAGAATTTAAACAAACTACCTTTAGGAAATGTAGTTATTTTAATAGTTTCAGAACTAGGGCGGTTATCCTTACTATTCACTTCACTTACTTCATGATCAGATTCAGTGGTAGTTTCGAGGAAACCGGCAGCTATCATAGCTTCCTTCATCTGAGCTATCTGTTCATCTCAAACTTTCAGTTTTTGTCCCAAAGCAGCTATTTTGACTGTGCTTGTTCTGCTATAGATACTCATTTATGTATGCTGTTTAGTAGATGCAGTCCCTTCGATAGTAGTTGGAACTATTTCAGTATGTGGATCTGGCCGATAAATTTGAGCATTTTCATACACATGATGAAGATGTGATCCACCCACTCCATTTCCTTGTTTAGCATCTTGTTTACCATTGTTCTTGTGTGTTACCACCATTTTCTATAGAGGATACAAGTAATGAATTGGGATTATACGTCACAAAGACTAGATGTATGCAAAATAATTCTTATATGGAAAAGAGGTAGAGTTAAACTATAAGGAAGATCTAGTAATCATATAGCACTCAACACAGAACCCCCTCCCACTTAGAAGTCTTGTTCTTACTTAAACGAGCCTTTAACAGTTGTAAGTCTAAGCACCGGACTCTATGCTTAGTTCGCTCACAACACGGCTCTGATTCCAACTTGTGACGACCCGATTTCACCAAAATTTACCATTTACAAAAATTTGACAATTCATCACAAAACTAGCCACAGAAGTCTTATTTCATAAAATACATCTTATCAAAATGATAAGAGTTTACACTTTATTAGGAAATCACGCCATCACGTTCATAAACATAAACTTCGAATACATAATTTATTTAATTAAACATAAACAAGCGGTATTGTTTAAAGACAATACTCTAACCATAGTTCCCGTCTCACAAATCATTTCTAAGCAACCTACACAAGTACAAGACATATTTCAAAGAAACAAGTGTCAGCTTAAAGCCTCGTGAGTCAATAGAGTATACTAAAATAGATCCAATTAAAACATAATTTAAATCAACAAAAATATTAAATAACAAGTATTCAGTCCAACCGTATAGTTGACCCACTCACCATACCTCATTTAAACACGTAAAGGTCGGCTATAGTAAACTTCATAGACACGTATGTATAAATAACATGTCATTTATAAAACATAATCTCTCATTTATTATCATCATTATCCTCATTGGTCTAGGTCAAGTATCTTTACCCAAGGTATAGACCTAGTTCATGAGTCGTGTTCTTAACTATCTTAGAATCATTAGAGCACGACTTCTACTCATTCTAAGACTATATGATCTCCCACTATCGCTACTCTAATGACGTGGTATATAGCGTATTTGCACTATGCTGTTCAGGTGAAGGATTGACGGTGACTACTTTCACTCCTCCTAACACCCACATGATGTTTAATAAGGTGACTACCTCTCGCACCAAACATCACTCCAATGAGTATAAATACATCATCATGTTGTCACCAAACATGTCATGATCACCTGCTAACCCATAATTGGCTAGCACTTTCCGTAAAAGGTTCAACCTACTAGGCATCATCATTAATGATAGGACTATCCCTCATCCCAATGCCTCATTATTTACGAATGTGTCAAAATTCTCTTACATCTTAATTTCATAAAGTAATAAAAGTTAATACAATAGCACAACATCATTTTATCCTTATTTAATGTTTGCATCCAATGGACCAAACGTCAATATCACATAATGATTTCGTACTTCATGCCATAATTTCATAACATAAACATGTTTTTATCATATATCTCATATTTCTACAAGATTTAATATTTACACACAACAACATGCCTTGCCATAATCCATAATACACATATAATTTATACACATATATATAGCATATATCATTTGACTACTTCAATAAGTATATCAACAAACAATATTTGCTTAAAATAATTATTACAAAAATATCTATTTTGTCTAGTACTCGGTTTTGAGAAATATTGAACTCACTCGTAGTCCAAAAATAGATGTCAAATCCAAATATTGATTTCTTCGTCTCGCGTACAAATCACCGAAACTCTAATCCTTATGCTCCAACCTTCATACCAATATACCTATTAGATACATGATTATAAACTTATATATTTCTAGGATCCAAATCGAGTATAAAAGATTTAGATTCGTATGGTTCAATCTAATGTTTAATATAACCAAAATATCCATTCGAAACTTAATCGACAGATCTACAATATCTATGATATGAAACTGAATTCTAAGCATAAGGATAGTGATATCTACCTCTTAAAATCACCGGACCAAAGTAGAAGTCGAATCTAAGTTTGAAATAACAATACCGAACACGCTAAGGATTCAACACTTGCACCAAACGACTTCTAGCACCCCTGAAAGAACCACAACCCTTAGAATGCTCAAAAAGCCTTAAATATGACTTGAGAGAGTGTTCGAAAGTGCCACTGAAAGAACCACAACCCTTAGAATGCTCAAAAAGCCTTAAATATGACTTGAGAGAGTGTTCGAATGTGCAAAACTCGGCTGAACATCAAATCCTTTTATACCCACATTCTGCCGCGAGACCTCTTTGAAGTGTACCTTTTGGTCGAATCGTGGTTATAATTTTTAATAAATTAATCTTAATGCTTACTTTCGGCGGCCGCCCGCTAATTCTTGTCGGACTTTACACCGCGTCGCGGTTTTGTGACTCACGGTCATTATCCCTAAGTTCACGATACTTCCAATATTTCGGGGCGCTATCCCGAGCCCCGTGAACTCACCGCCAGTTCGATCCGCACATCAGGGTGTTATATAAATAACTTTTTTCTTATTAATTTATTTCATGACATAATTGGAGCCAAGACATTCTTAATACATTCAAGAAATATCTTTCTTTTATTTGTCTAAACCATTGAGCTTCACTACATAAAATCGGGTTGTTAAGTGTGAAATATGGATCTTAGTCACCTGCGCTCTTCATAATTTATTAGAAGTTTTATAATCACAGTGCTAAATCGGTCCAAATTTCTTAACTTATTCACCTGCGCTCTTCATAAACAAATGGAATCTTTTAGGTCCAAGTTTCTTAATTTGGAAGTTGCACTTTAGGAATGTCCAGAGGGCACATGGCAAATTTTACATAGTTGATAATCATCCTTTGGTGTGACAGATCAGCAATGCTTTGAAAAGTGAGTATGATATGTAATTGAAGTACTTAGCGCCTGGTGTTATGTTGATTCTCGTTCTCTAAATCTCATCCGAGTTTATGGATGATCTTAAAGAGAAGTCTTCTCACGAAGTTGTACGGGATTTAGAAGGTAGGTTCCATGGTTATGCTCGGGCTAGGCATTTCCTAATTATGAGGCATATATTTTTCAGAGTAGATGAAGGAATGCTAGTCGGTTAGCGATCATCTTATAGATATATGGAGGCTATTTGATTTCTTAACTAGCCTTGAGTACCCGGTCACACAACATGAGCTAGTTATGCTTATGTTCAATTCTCTATAGTCGTCTACCAAGTTAAGCCTATAGAATCCGTTAGATGTTTTGAAATAACTGTTGCAGGACTGCATGATATGCTTATAAGCATTAGCAACAATCAAGAGCTCAAGGACCTTAACTCAATACATGATGACTCTATGGAGGGAGGTGAGTGGATTGAAGATCTTGGACACATTTGTTGCACAGTGTGTGGCTGGAAGGATATATGGGAGCACCACTTGACATAGACGAACTGGACATTGGTTCGCCTAATGATACAAATATCTTTATGATAGATTGTTTAATCACTTCTTATTAATCATGGATCATATTTGCAATCACTTGCAGGGATTCCAGAGAAGTAGGATGCTGAGGCGAGATGATATGGACGTACGAGTTAGCACAAGCTCCATAGTTGGTGCTAAAGCTGTAGGGACATATAGTCTTAGTTTGCCTTCGGGTATTGTTTTTGAACTAGAAAATTGTTTGTATGTTCCTAGGTTGATTAAGAATGTTATCTCTTCTGATTTATTAGTAGATTCTGGTTTTACGTATGCTTTTGAAATTAAATATATTTTGTACTACAAAAATGATATTTTCCATTTCAAAGAATGATCACAAAAAAGTCTATTTACTTTAAATATACAACATAACAACAATGAAATCTATGATGTAAGTAAGAGATCCAAGGATATCTTAAATCAGACTTACCTCTTGCATTGTCGGCTAGGATAGATAAACAAGAAGCACACAAAGAAGATGCGTAAAGATGCCATTCTAGAGCCTTTTGACTTAGAGTAATTTGACAATAACTAATCTTGTTTATCTTGCAAGATGACAAAGCAGCCTTTTAGTAAGGGAAATGAAAGAGCTCGTAACTTGTTAGGGATTATGGTGGATCTTTTAGTCAAGAAGCTAGAGGAGGATACCAGTATTTCATTAAGACTTCCGTAGGTATGGATGTGTCAATGATGAGACATAAATATGAAAGTTTTAAGAAGTTTAAATAGTTTCAGAATGATGTACAAAACCATCTATACAAGAGGATTAAGCTACTTCGGTCGGATCGAGGTAGCAAGTGTCCGAATAAAAAGTTTAACGATCATTTGAAAAAATGTGGGAATGCTTCACAACTCACGCCTCCTTATACACTATAGTTGAATGGGGTATCTTAAAGATGAAATTGTACTTTGCTACGATCAATGATGTGTCACTCTTCACAGTCGTTGTCATTTTTGGGGCACACACTCGACATAGTTGTGTTAATGCTGAAGCTTAATGCTGAAGCACGTACTAACTAAATTGGTAGAAAAGACACCGTTTGAGGTCAAGACGAGTAAGAAGCCCAATATGTCTTTTCTAAGGATTTGGGGTTGTAAGGTTTATGTTAAGATTACATTCTTGGACAAACTCAAACCCAAGTCATGTAAGTGTATCTTCATGGGTTACCTTAAAGAGACTTTGGAGTACTATTTCTACAATCCTGACGAAAACAAAGTTTTTGTTGCTCTGAAAGGAACAAAAAGTGGTTGAAGAAGAAGTGAAAACATAAGACCTTCCAAGGTCATGTAGGGTGCATCAAGAGCTCGATAGGTATTTAGGATTTCTAATTGCTTAAGATGTAAGGGATCTTTCTGAACCTACATCCTACAAGAATGCTACATAAGGCAAGGAGTTTGAGAAATGGCTTAAGGCCATGAAGGCAAAGATGCAATCTATATATGACAACCAAGTATGGGACTTAGTAGACTTGCCCAAGCACAATAAGGCTATTGGCTGGAAGTCGGTTTTCAAGAAGATACCCGACATAGATGGAAATGTACACACCTCTAAAGCAAGACCGGTTGCACAAGGGTTCATGGTGCTGACTATGATGAAACATTCAGTCTAGTACAAATACTTAAAGCCATTAGAACTTAAATGGCCATATCAGTATACTTTAATTATGAGATATGGAAAATGGATGTCAAAACCCTCATATGGCAAATGGATGTTAAAACCACCTTCCTCGACGTCGACTAAGGATCTATATATGATACAACAAGAAATTTTTGGTGATCTAAGAATCTTAATAAGGTATGAAAAATATTATGGTTTTATCAAGAGTAAGTTCGGGCCATGTGTTTACACAATGTTCAGTGGTATGGCATTAAACAAGCCTCAATGTCCTACATCTAGTGAAGATTAGGAAAGGATGAAATTGATTCCATATGATTAGGCAATTGGATCAATCATGTATGACATGTTATCTTATAAAGGTCATGAGCAGATATCAGCAAAATCCGGGTGAAGCCCGTTGGGTGGCTGTCAAGAACATTCTCAAGTATATGAGAAGAACCAAATATTTGTTCTTGGTCTTTGGAAGTTCGGTGGATGAAATCAGTGTGATTGGTTATACCGATACAGGTTTCTAGACCAACACTTTAGATCACACTTAGGTTATGTGTTTACCCTAAATATATGAGGCATTTCATGGAAAAGGTCCAAGTAAGACACATTAGTAGATTTAACTAAAGAGGCAGAGTATATTGCAGCATCAGATGGAGCAAAAGAAGCTAAAGAATTCTATGTGATCATAGAGTTGTTGCCGGTATCTTTAATCCGATTGATATATTTTGTGATAAGTCGGGTAATGTGGTGCAAGCCAAGGAGCCATGAGCACGTAACTGGTCAAAACATATACTCAGGAGATATCATATAATCCCAGCATTCATTGCAAGAAGAGAGGTCATAATATGCTAGATTCCTAAGGACGACAACGTGGCTGGCCTATTGACGAAACTGCTAGCACGAGGTAAGCATGATAGTCATGCAAGTTCTATAGGAATGTAGTATATAAAATTAAGCCCCTAGCCTATGCTTTTGATTATTACTACGGATTTTAACTTGAAATTTGTAATTATCTAATTACATTTTGCGATGGTTGAAATAGAAGGTTCTTACATAATTGTTTCATGTTGTCCATTTTTTAGCATGTTTTAAGATTATCCATGACTTACAAAGTTTTTGTATTGTCTAAATATTTCCATACCTACTTGTTGTCATATGAAACACAACAAGTATATAACGCTATTATGGATATTTGATGATTTATTCATACTATTGAATAAAAGCACAATGTTGTCAAGAAGGATAAATATCGGATGTTATATGCATCTAGTTTACTTTATGGAGGTTAGTCATGAGTAAGACTTTATTAGGTTGTCCTTAGATCTTATATATTTGGTTTGGAGCATGAGGATTCTATACTTAGTGCGTTCTAACGGCACACCATAAACAGCCTGGTCATAAGGAGAGTGTCTAAGGGAAGCAAAAGACGTGTTTAATTGCAAATAGTCAAGATGTGATTCGCACCTCTTTTTTCAACCGAGATATATTTCAAGGCCCTTCGACGATTAAGACTACTGAAAATGTGTGGCCGGGCTCTTGATAGAATGATAGTTGTCATTTGGTAATTCCTTACCGTAGGGAGTAGAGATCAGAGTCTAAAAACATAATGTGGGTATTTAGAATTGATTTTGATCCATGTCTAATACTCAATTACAAAATATTATGTTGCAAAACAAAAATCAAGTGTAATCCATTTGTTGCTTATAGATAATATCTCTGGATAAAAGCAATCTTTTAACATGTTTATCCTAAGTGTCTAGCTAGATATCTCCTTAGGCTAATGGTGAACAAGTTTTTTTACTTGTCTTGCACAAGTGGGAGTTTGTTGGATTAGCATGCATCAGTCGCTGAACATGTTTCCAAATTTACAAGACACTAAAGGGCATACTGCGCGTCACACACCGAATTAGAACCATTATTGGATGTCACCTATTATTGTGAGAGATTGATTAATTAGATAAATTAATCAAAAGAAGAAATAAATAATAAATAGTTATTTACTATTTACATGTAAAACCCAAATAAATATAGCTTTAATATTTAATAGTTGATTAATTAATAGTTTATTAATAAATTAAAGGTTTGGGAGTAATTTGTAATTATTCAAACCTAATGGGTTAAAATTTAGCTTCTTGAAAGTTAAGTTTGAATTAAGATTTGGTTTATCTTAATTAGGAATTTAATTCTTACCCAGATTCGTTAAGGTTATATATAGATAAAAAATTAAAATTTAATCAAAACTTAACCAGGAAACCCTAATTCCACTCTCTATGTCTGTCATTCTTCGACCGACGCACAGACACGTAAACCCTCTCGGGTTTTGCGCAATCGAACACACATATACATTCAATCCAAGTTCATGATTAGAAGGTTTTGGTGAATCCTTGTGTGGTCTAGTAGCATTATTCGTGGAGGTGCATTGGAGTTGTAATTCTTGTTATCATTTCAGGATCTCGAGAATTGAGAAAGGTAATCTTTTAATCCTCCTTTGTTAATAGATTTTCTATTGAATAGACTGAATAGCTCGTTGGAGATTTTGAATAAATTAATTGTTTATACTCCACTACGCATGATTAATTAATGTTTTGAACCCTAAAAATCCAACAATCTCTACAAGGGTTTTGCACATGATGGCTTGAAAACTAAAATTTTAGCATTCTACACTATCCAGAAGGTCTTTACGGGTATTGTAGCGTTACACTAGTTGTGAAGCCTTACATGACACTGGGATGGGGTCATTTGTAGTGTAGCCTTACATGACCATGGGATGGGGTCATTTGTAGTGTAGCAGTATAGTAGGAGTTTTTGTTCTGCATAAGTTGTGTAGCTCTACATAGGTCATGAAGGTTTTTCTCCATGAGGTCATTGAAGGGTTTTAATTGAACCTCCTCTTGTCATCCTGTTTCAAATACAACTAGTTTGAACCAACACGAAGAATAAACTTGTTATCACTCATAAAGGCGGAAACTTGAGTGATGAACATAACCCCTAAAACCAGAAAGGGGCTAGGATATTTTAATCTTGAATATATAATATATATATATAACATATGTATGTGCGTATTTAACAATATGAACAAGAACATCATATACAAGACAAAAGTTAGAATATACTTATCTACCTTAGGTTGCTCAAGATGTAGTCCACTTATGATGAAGCCAAATGAGACACGCTAGGAATGATTGCAAACCACCACGAACCGTGTGTCTTCGAGACCGACCAAAACCGAAATTGGTTTTTGTTGGGTGTTCACGGCCGAACACAAGAGAGGGAGAGGATGAGAGGTATTTCATAAACTTTTGAATGGTGTAACAAGTTTAATCCTAAGCCTAATCTCCTATTTATACTAATAGGAAATTAATTAGTTTTAGGAAATATCTAAACCCTTCCTAAAATTGGATTAAACAAAACTGAAACATCAAGTAACCTTTGTTAATAATAATTAATAGGAAAAAGAAAATATTAATATATATATATATATATATATATATATATATATATATGGTCAATAATGGTTTAACCATCAAAGTTTTACTTCAGTTTCGGTTTAATCATCAAAGTTTTTTTCAAACAGTTTTAC
>JAUEJL010064196.1:0-17795 GCA_032274825.1 Drosophyllum lusitanicum | reverse complement strand
TTAGTATAATCGGGATTGACACGAGACTAGCCGATTCTAGACTTAGTTATAATTCGGGTTTGGAGGTGCGGAGTGCACATTCGAATAAACTAAGTTGGTATCGGGAATACGGTACAGGGGTCCGGGAGTTGGCCCCTGGTGGAGTTCCAAGCGGCATCGCCCCTTGGAGGGGTCCGAGGGGTAGAGCCAACCGCCGCCTCAAAGCCGCCGCCGCCGCTAGCTAAGCTGCCGCCACCATAACCTCGGTGTAACCGCCGTGATCCACGCCTATAAATAGGCAGTTCGGGTTTTGTGTTTGATACGAAACATACGGAAAAAAACAAACGGAAAACAAGAGAGAAAGCATACGAAGGATATACGATTTCGAAGTCGATATTCTGTCGAAATAGTCTCTTATAAATGAAACTCAAAGCAAAGATATTCCGTGTTTGGATTTGAATAAAGCCTTTAATTCAAATCAAGTTTCTTGGGTTATCCTATATATGAATTCGTGATACCCCAGGCAAAAGTGTCAAATTACAGATTACGGAAAGTGTATTGAACACGATCCACGAAATTATTCAAGTGTTATTATTGTTATTCTTTAACCCTGTATCAAACTCTTTCCTCCAAACCATGACTCTATTCCATCCCTCCCAAATTCTATTAGCTAATTCAAGGGAAGTACACTAGCTACCACCATTACAGAACCCATTAGATACATTATACACATGTTCATCGCTTTTATTTATCTCAAGTGCGAGCTCATATTATTTCATCTCTATTGTTCAATCCCAATTTAATAATGAACAGCTAAAGCATAAATATACCACTAGTGTTAAACTGTTAGACACAAGTTGTAAATAATTATCAATGATCAATGTGTGACAACATACAGCAATGAGCTCACCTTGATTCTTCTGCATATTAGTTACCGCAACTTTGTTCATAATAATAATAATAATAATAATAATAATAATAATAATAATAATAATAATTTACCGCAAGTAGAATATTCCACCTCTCTTGAGTTACCTATAAATTCTTTGGAATATATTCCAGAATAAATCTAGAAATTAATACTATAATACAATGCGGCGTTTAGTCATTTTTATACCGTAATCATTGACTGTTATTAAAATTAACAAGTAATTCTTTATAAGATTATTAAGTAATCATAAGTAATTATGAGTATTTTAATTATCACTTCATGATAAATCTCTCCTAATTAATAAAGTAATATAGTTTATACACATTTCTTCCTGATGTTTCTTTTATATATTTTTAAATATGTTTTACTTTGAAGATATAATTTCCAGAAAATAACAAATTCATTGTTTATGTTTTCTTGTTAGAGAAAATAAAATATTCAACACATTTAACTTATGGGCTTAACTACTACTACTTGGCTACTTGCCTTAAACTAGTTAAATGATTTATTGCCCATCAAAGAAAGCCCAATAAAACTTGGCTAAATCGTGAGTTATGGCCCATCAAAGAGAGCCTAATTAAAACAATTGGGTAATTCGTGATTTATGGCCCAAATCGTAGCTTGAGACTTGAAGTCCAGAAGAGTTGGAAGGAACTAGCTAAACCTCAGTGCATTTTTTGGAAGGCCCAAATCGCAACTTTCCATACATCAGCAAGTCAGCAACTAGAGTCTAGGCCGGCCCAAAATTTTGGTCATTTTTCTAGGAGATAATATGGATGATGAATAAGGGCCAGTTAAAGAGAAAAAAAATAATATCTTTTTAATTTTAAAATAAAAATAATAGTAATATATTTTAAACTTTCAACCTTATCCATAACCATTGCGATTATCTCTCTCCTCTTTTTCAACACTTATTTTGTATTTCTTCATGAATTAATTCCAGGTGGGTTTTGTATAAACTCATTTCATAGCTTAATATGCTCAAAAAAAATATTTTTTTTTTTATCTTTGAAAAAGAATTTGACATGTAATCGTAGTTCTAAGCATCTTCAACCGGCCACTTGTAAAATTAAATGGATACTTATCAGTTACCACTGGTTTCACATATAAATGACGTCATTAACCCTCAAACATGCTTTAATTGGCTTCTAAGTCAAATTGCTGACCGTGTTTACGTACATGTTGAGTTTTAAATCAACTTCCATATTTATGACAATTCTAGATTTAAACTAATACATGTATTATATATTCACGTACGAACAATATTTAATATAGTTTATACTTAATTCATAACATTTATATCAATAGCATCATTTGTATGAATTGTATTTTAAAATTTTAGCTAAGATTCACATTTCCTAATAAGTGTGATGGTATGGTATCTACTTCGAATATTCTTTTTTTCGTTTTTTCTTTTTTACTTTTACGTTTTATAGTTACGCTCTTCGATTAGTACGCTGTACACATATGGCAACGTGGAAGTAGGATCCGGCTAACCGTCAAAAAACTATCGGATTTTCGTCCCTAAGCTGTAGACACGTGTGCTGAAACAATGTCACACGTGTCATCCTCCTCCTCGTTGTCCTCCTTTTCTCTTCCTCCGCCCTGGCCATTTTCACTCGAATTTTGTAGTGTGCAACTGACTGAGTTTCTCTCTCTCTCACACACAAACTTAACAAACAACACGCACTCACACAACGGTGGGTTGGATCGAGAATGGGGCACAATTTGGAAACACGATCGTTGCTGGATGAATTGAAAAGCTTCGATAGGAAAGGTGGTCTGTTCGATTTAGGACATCCTCTTCTCAATCGTATGGCCGAAAGCTTCGTTAAGGCCGCCGGTGTACGCCTCTCTCTCTCTCTCTCACTCACACACACAGTGATCAGATTGAAATTATATATTTTGATTGGATTGTTGTGTTTCTGCAGATTGGGGCAATCCAGGCAGTTTCACGGGAAGCCTATTTTACCGCCATGGAAGGTGAATCCGTAAATATTTCTTCGGTTTATGAATGTTTTTTTTAGACTAGAAATGAATTACTTCAAATTAGTGCCAGAATTCGAAGCATTTAGCGTTACAATTTGTTTGTGGACGCTGGAGAAAAAATTTGATTGAAAAATACCATGAATTTTAGATGTTGGTCTCAAAATAAACGAGTTTAGTTTCTCTAATAATAGAAGATTAGAAGTTAATGAGATTATTTATATTTTTAACGTGTAAGTCACTATAGCTTGTTCCTTCTAATGGAGGACCTGGATTCATACTCTCAAATAGATCTTGTAGGATACATCCCATCACTGCAATCACCGTGACCACCATTGCCGGCACCGTCATCACCACGGTCACCAGCAGCACAACATTATTCGTTTTAATTCTATAAGCTTTAATTGACAGTTCAAATCTATATGAGCATCAGTGAATTCCACCTAATTTGTAACTATCATTTTGTTATTTCCATGAATATTAGTAATTTAGCATCAGTTTTCATGGTAATTAAGCAATTTTATAACTATGAAACTAAATTTACTTCTCTATCTTGGGGTTTGCATGCTTTGGCTTTCAAAACAAGGTGAGATACTGGTTCTTGTTTTAATTAATTAATGTTTACAACGATCGAGGTGCAGGTGGTGACTCACCTCCAGAAATCCCTACTAGCCAGAAGAAACATCGCTTATCGGAACTTAGAGGCATGTAGTGTACATCTCATAGCTTACCATCTTCTCTATATATATATTTTTGAAGCACAGTTTGTTGCCTCTAAACCGAGTTATGATTATATGTAATTCTCGCTGATTTTCAGGAGAAACAAACAGAAACTCCGTTGAAGCATTGGTATGCTTATTATGTGTTTTTATTTTAAAACTCTTGAGAATGATTTAGAGCATAATTAGTAACTAAATTCCTTACTTTACATATATTTGTTCTTTGAGAACATAGAAAGAACAAACTACAGATTTGATAGCATCTTAAAGTCAGGTTGTAATGCCTTGTTTTTATGCATTTAAACTTTTTCAGGTCAAAGGCACAGGGAAAGAATCGCTACAATGGGGTAAACAACTGTGTATCCGTTATTAGTAATTGCTGAACACAGCAATATCTAAACGGTATTTGTGGTATGCTAACAATTGCCATTTACCACCGCAGGTCTGGCTGCTGGCATGTATTCAGGTATCACCTATGGATTGAAAGAAGCACGTGGAGTTCATGATTGGGTAATGGATCAATACTATACTTGAAGCTTACTTAAAAGGGTTTTATATGCTATAGTAGGTTGCCCGAGAGAGTCGAGCTATGCCATGATCTAACATTTCCTGTGGCTGTTTCTTATATTCCCCCAAGCCATCCGAGATGTTTATCTAGCGAGGACGGAACCCGGTTCTTTTCCGATACGTTCAGACATCTTACTGCAAGGCCATCTTGTGATGGTTTAACTATGGGTCAAACTTTGTTTTCTATAATTCCACTTTTTTTGCGAATAATGGGTGTAGAAAGTAACTAGTTCGCAAGCTGGTTTTCGTATAGCTTAGGACGGGGTCGTATTTTGTTGGTGTTTATCAGATTGTTGAAATCGTGTGATTCTGGTGTAACGGTGTGTGTTTTGAGTGCAGAAAAACAGTGCCATGGCGGGAGCAGTCACGGGTGCAGCTCTAGCACTAACATTTGATGATTCTTCTCATGAAGATATTGTGCAAGGTGCGATCACAGGTGCAGCTATATCTACAGCTGCCAATCTACTCACTGGAATATTCTAGGTGTTTCTTTTCTATTTGGGACCTTCCCTTGTGACTACTGGTCATATTATTTTAGTGCAAAATGAGATGTATGACATTTCTGCATAATTAGTCAGTTCAGATCTTCATGCTTTTATGTCTTTTTGGTTAGGATGTTATTTCTTGCATCCGAATCTACAAAAAGCCTGTTATAACTAATTCAATCAAATTTAGTCAACTATATGGAAAACTAAACAAAGTTAAAATGGTCAACAATATTAAATTACAAGAGCATAGCTTGATCTGTAAATGCAGAATAGGCTAAGATGCATGTATCATAACGTTATTACTCTAACTACAATCACACACGGTTGTACTTTATTGGGATTCATGTAGTTGACCATGCTAGTTGGTTCTTATATGTGAGAAGTAACTTGCCTGGGATAAACCAAGGTTTTTAGATTTTTGATAAATTATCACAAACTCTCAGAAAGAAAAGAAATTTGAATTCTATATGCGGCGATTTAAGATAAAGAATTTTACATTTATTCCTATCCAGTTAAAAAAAGATCTTTTTGTAGTTGATTTTAGAATTTGATTAGACTGGAAGATAAAAAAGATCATTATTATAATTTTATCCTCTATTTGGTCCTAATTAGGCTCAAGCTAAATATTTGTATTAAAAATCCAATCTAGATGTATCTTTTTCCATATATACAATATAACTTTTTCTTATATCATTCTTGAATGGAAGATTCTTGAATAAGTTAAAGAAATTTCTTAATTTCTAGTGGATATTTTTGTTACTTATTTGTGTCTATTGATGATCTAAAATATAGAACTTCTTCTTAGTTTCAGAATGAATAAACTATCATATCTATAGTTTTTATAGTTTTGTTAAATGATGTTGGCCATGATGTTTTTATCTCCGAGACTCTGAATATGTTGGGCCATATACTCGTTTGGTCATCATCAATATCATGTTTACAAACCACATGTGCATTTATAATTAATGGACTTTGTTGTTATGTTCATAACCTGCATGTGTAGTCATCCTTCATAAACAATTGTGTTAGGATCGAGACACCTAAAACAAGCGTTAAATGCGGATAACGAAACAAGACAAGTCACACAACACAAAGATATAACGTGGTTCGGTCGTCCGGGTCACGACCTATGTCCACGGGCAGGAACCAGAGACTTCTTTATTATGACTAAAGTGTTTACATAGATGTCACCCTAAAGGTGCATACATATGACTAAACCTTAGGCTTGATATTTATAACCAAACAAGAAACTTAAATGTTGCCCTAATCTAAATTAGGAAACAATATATTAACATAATTAAGAGATTCTTTCCATAATCCAAGATTCATCTTCAAGTCACAATCAACAGAAACTTTGTTTTGAATTGATGATATAAGACTTGGTGAGGGTGGTGGTTGTGTAGGGTAGAGTAGGAATAACAAGGATAAAATATTTATTCACATATTTATTTTTATATCTTTACTTTACAAATTTGGTGGTCATATATATATATAGGCTTCAAACCAAAAAATATAGAATTTTTTACGCTTACAAAGTTACAAATTGACTTGATAAGATTAACTCATAAAATATTTATTATGTCTCTTCTTATTTCATCTGCTCAAGTGACAGACTTATTTTATAGAGTTATGGAACACATTTTGTGGTGTTGATCGATGACATACCTTTTTCTCTCTAAAAACTTCTATATTTCTCTCTCTAAAGTACACTTTTAAAAGGTTTCTAACAAAGTTTTAAGGTTGTAGAAGCCAACAATTTGGTGTCTTGTTATTATAGTGGTTTCTAACCACGAAGCTTCGAGTCTTGAACCGTGGGGAAATCACCTAGAAGCTTCGAGCTTTTAATAAACACTTACCTATGAAGATGAAGAACCCTAAAACGGAAAAAAAAGGAAAAATCATTGCATACAATGATAAGGTTTTAAAACTTTGTTATATAGATGGTAAGATTTTAAAAAGGTGAAAGACCCATGTTTAACATAATTAGTCTATAACTCATTAGGTTAAAAATATTATGATAACTATTTGCTATCGTTCTTTTGTTTTGATTAATGATATACAATTAGTGTAGTAATAATGAATTCATACAAAAACTGTGATGAGGGGGTCCGTTATGTATAATAAAACTTCTATTTAGGAGGCTCATTTTTTACTCTTCATACAGGACCTTTAGAATCTATGCACTTACATAAAGAGAAGTCATGAATTTTAGGGGTTAGGCTATGGCCAACCGCTACACTGCCCACAACGGGTTAGGCATGCCTTTTCAGTTCAAATCAGACGCTCATTTTGAGTCTTCTTTAGCTTAATTTGCTTCTTTATTCGTTGTGATAGTATTGCTTGTTCTCGATACTTTTAGCTTTATATAATCTTTGTATGCGTTGTTTTTGCTTTAATCCTATGTCTTCTTTGGCTTTTCTTCTTTATTCACCTATTAACATCGCGTCGGGTTGAGATTGAGAAGAAGCCTGTTAAGCTTATAGTGATGGAGAGGTTTTATGTGTATGAAAAGAGAATATTTTTTAGGAGATAAAATGTGAAAGTGTTTGATTTCTTAACTTTGCTTGATAACAATGAGGAATGGCTACGGTGTATCTATTATTTAACTAGCATCTAGATAGTTTTACAAGATATATATTAGTGTATATAAATATAAATATTGTATTGTGTATCTTGGCCCTTAGTGCTAATCGGCCCATTAGGGCTTTGTAACCCATGTTGTAATCTATTTATATTGGTTAATGATAGTATTCCCATCATGGGAAAATATTCTCCAAACAGCCACCACCGGCTTGTACTTGGGTCTGCCCCCTATGTTCAATTGTTGGGAGATCGTCATAAGAAGCAAATGAATAGTTGATCCATCAATGGTATAGAACTTCATATTACTGTTGAATAGACCACGATTTTATGATGTATTAAAGGATGTGTGTTTGTCCACTGCACACATAGTGTGGCTATGTCATCGAGTACGTAATTGATGAGTTAAGATATAAGAATATGAAGATCTTTTTGTAGAGCGATAAAAGAACAATAAAAGGGACATGAAATAAGCCTTGCTTTAAAATGACTATAAATTTAAACTTGTTAGAAGTTACAAGGACTTGCTTATATGCTTCGGTTCTGTTGTGCGTCACCAGTGACCTACAACTAAGGGATATTAATTTGAAGTAAGAGTCAAGGGACTGTTTCTACAATTAACTCGTTTTATTGTACCAATTGTTCAAGATCAAAGAAGATTCTTAGAACAGTAATTCAAATTGGCCGCCATGTTGGTGTAGATGCTTCTTCCTTCTCCTTTCTCCTTTCTGTACTTTGTGGCCTCAATTCTGTTATAATTAAAAAAAGTCAATCTTCAAACAAATACTTCTGTATCTTATTCCATATAAAGATCACATCTTTACACAGAAAAAAAGAAATATCTGCCAAATATCTTTTACCTCTGTTTCCTACACTCACAAGAGAGCACCTTTCATTTCACAATCAATCTGTGAATATCCACTTCAAACTTCTATTCTTTCCGGCGAATTCACGTTTTTCATGACATAAAGAACAACACCCACAACGATTTTTTAAATTTGGCTAAAATTTTACCGCATTGTTCTTGTGAAAAAGCCATTTCGTTTTACCAAAAACAAGCGAGTACCAACAACAATTCTCGATCATTTTGAGGGAATTTAAGGTTGTATTGGCGTAAAGAACAAAATCTACAAAGATTTTTTATTCTTAGACCAACGTTTTGTGGGTTTTGATTAGAGTGTAGTTACAAAATGGATGGAAGTGACATATATAAAGCTGCAAACAGTATAAGATTAGGGAGTTTAAGAGCAGTTAGTACAAGAACACCAAGTTTAAAATCTGGAAGTACTTCTGTATGGAGGAATTCTGGTATGGATGTTTTCTCAAAATCTACACATGAAGAAGATGATGAAGAAGCCCTAAAATGGGCTTCTCTTGAAAAGCTACCAACTTTCGATCGATTGAAAAAGGGTTTGCTTTTTGGATCAAAGGGAACAGCTAATGAAGTTGATGTAGATAATCTTGGAACAGATGACAGAAAACATTTACTTGATAGACTTGTTAAAGTTGCTGATGAAGATAATGAGAAATTCTTGTTGAAGCTCAGGGACAGACTTGACAGGTACCAAAAACTTGCCGTAATTCTTTTGGATTTTATAGTTTGATTTGTTTTCTTTTTAAAATCGTGATCATTGGTTGAATTAATGGGTTTGATTTAATTTTGAAATGTTTGTAGGGTTGGGATTGATTTGCCAACAATTGAAGTCAAATTTGAGCATGTAACTGTGGAGGCTGATGTTAATACAGGAAGCAGGGCCTTACCTAGTTTTATAAACTTTCACATTGAGTTATTTGAGGTAATGTTACATTATTCTTGATTGTATCTGAATTCTGATGATGTTGTTGAGGATTTTATTAATATTTTTCCTATTTATGTGTTATAGGGGCTATTGAGTTTATTCCATCTACTTCCGAATTCGAAGAAGCATATAACTATCCTTGATGATGTTAGTGGTGTCATTAAGCCTAGAAGGTGAGAATAAAGAACATAAAACCCTCATGAATATAACTTTCTTTGATAGATTTTCAAATTAACTGTACTGATTTTTCATGTGAAAACGTTTGTAGAATGACATTACTTCTGGGTCCTCCAAGTTCCGGAAAAACAACACTCTTGTTATCTTTGGCTGGGACACTCGCGAAGGAGCTCAAGGTAAAATATTTACCTAAAATGCCTTTGGCAGATTCTGATGATTTAAAGATTAAATAGACAACTCAAATCCAAACACTGAAACACCACTTTCATATCTTTGTCACATATTCAGTTTCATCTCACCATTTTAGAGCTCTAACTAGTCTTTTTTTTAATATTTATTTGTTTATTTCCATTTTTGGTAAGTGTAGAGTTCGGGTAGGGTAACATATAATGGCCATGAGTTACACGAGTTTGTACCGGAAAGAACTTCTGCGTATATCAGTCAAAATGATGTCCATATCGGAGAAATGACTGTAAGAGAAACATTGGCTTTCTCTGCAAGATGTCAAGGCGTTGGATCACGTTACGGTTAGTTTCAGATTATTTTATTGTATTACTCTTCTTGGTTAGACGTTTGTATAACAGAATTCATATTATAAAACCTGCAGATATGTTAGCAGAGTTGTCAAGAAGAGAAAGGGATGCAAACATAAAGCCTGATCCTGATATCGATATCTTCATGAAGGTAAGAAGTCATCTACATACAACATGCCTTTCGAATCCTTCATGATTGAAATTCCAAATCATTATCATTGTTTTTGTTGCCACTCAGGCTGCTGCAACCAAAGGTCAAGAAGCTAGTGTGGTCACAGATTATACTCTCAAGGTATGATAGACATAAAATTTAGAGGTGGCAAAACGGGTAGGTCGATCACATGGATTGGGTAACCGATTCATGGCAAATGAATAACTTCCGTGTGGGATGAAAAGGGTCAGGTTCAGGTGACCTGCATTACTTGTTACAAAATAAATGTGAACGTTTTTACAACTTTTTAATGTCAAATATGATTACAATAATTCTATTATTTTAGTAACGCTCTAAAATTTTTGAATAGAACGATTTAGCAGGTTTTATGCATCAAAAATACATTTTTGGCAATTTTTGACCTGTTGGACTTATTTGAACTATTTTCTTTTGAACTAATTTTATATATTTTCTCATTTGACACGGAATCGACCCATTCATAAGTAAATGGGGGAGAAAGTTTCCTCCTTTAAGAGAAAAGTGGAATATAAGATTTATGGTATAAAATTGGTTTCTTGTGCAGCTATTGGGGTTGGACATTTGTGCAGACACCATGGTAGGGGATCAAATGATAAGGGGAATCTCAGGTGGACAAAAGAAGCGTGTGACAACGGGAGAAATGATAGTTGGACCATCAAAGGTTCTGCTTATGGACGAGATATCAACAGGGTTGGATAGTTCTACGACTTATCAGATTGTAAATTCACTTAAACAATTTCTTCACATTCTCGAGGGTACTGCTGTCATTTCACTCCTTCAGCCTGCACCAGAAACATACGATCTGTTTGATGACATTATACTCTTGACCGATGGCAAGATTGTGTATCAAGGTCCCCGTGAACACGTGCTCGAGTTTTTTGAATCAATGGGATTCAAATGCCCAGAAAGAAAAGGAATTGCTGACTTCTTGCAAGAAGTAAGTACATATACCAAAGCTGGAAGTTTTCCATCAAGTAATGTCCGGATAAAGTGTATTAAAATTACCATTTTAACCTCTCTTGAATTTTTGTTATAGGTGACATCAAAGAAAGATCAGCAGCAGTACTGGATGAACAGAGACGAACCATACAGATTTGTGACAGCCAAGGAATTCGCAGAAGCATTCCAATCATTTCATGTTGGAAGGAAAATTGGAACCGATATCGAGACCCCATATGACAAAAGCAAAAGCCACCCTGCTGCTCTCACAACCGAACAGTACGGTTTGAATAAGAAAGAACTCTTAAAAGCTTGCACCGACAGAGAAATATTGCTCATGAAAAGAAACTCGTTCGTCTATATTTTCAAATTGTTCCAAGTAAGTTTAGGGTTACTCAAAAAGTTTTGATCATTCATAGTCTCTATAACAATTTGTTGCTTAAATTTCTAATTTATCATCCTTCTTCGTTGTTTGTTTTCAGCTAATTGTCATGGCGACCATTGCTTTAACAGTGTTTCTCCGAACTGAAATGCATAAAGATACTCTAGAAGATGGAGGGTTGTATAACGGTGCTCTCTTTTTTGGCGTGGTTATGATCATGTTTAATGGGATGTCTGAGATTTCAATGACAATTGCGAAACTTCCTGTTTTCTACAAGCAAAGGAATTTCCTTTTTTATCCATCATGGGCTTATGCCGTTCCATCATGGATAATCAAGATTCCTGTTTCATTCCTTGAAGCTGCAGTGTGGACAATTCTCACTTACTATTGCATGGGATTTGATCCTAATGTCTCAAGGTAACTACTTATCAAGAGTCCAATGAATCGATGATATCATCTTTCATTTACTAATATTTTTCAAACATCTTGCAGATTCTTCAAACAGTACTTTATTCTGTTGCTTGTAAACCAAATGTCTTCTGCATTGTTTCGGTTCATCGGAGCAATGGGTAGGAACATGATCGTTGCAAACACGTTTGGTTCATTTGCAATTCTTCTAGTGTTTGCATTGAGTGGTTTCGTTCTGTCACGAGGTATTATACGATAATATTAGCCAGTGTTGAAAACACATAATGTGACTTCTTTTGATCGTTTTTTCAACTAACAAATGGGTTTTCCTCAATGAAGATGATGTCAAGAGTTGGTGGTTGTGGGGATACTGGTCATCTCCCATGATGTATGCAATGAATGGTATAGCCGTGAACGAGTTTCTTGGACATAGCTGGAGAACTGTAAGTCACACGTACCTTTGTTAGTGTAACAACCCATCTCACATAAAAAGAAAGTGAAAATGAGCACTTCATGAGCCTTAAGTTGTGAGGGTTACTAATAATTTCTATTATGTCTGCTAATCTTACATCTTGTAATGCTTTTTGTGTTGTGTATAGCCTTTGAATGGTACAACACTAGGGAAACAAGCTATCACAGCAAGAGGGTTCTTTGCAGAAGCTTATTGGTACTGGATAGCAATTGTGGCCTTATTTGGATTTATTTTCGCCTTCAATCTCTGTTATGCTTTGTCTCTTGCCTTACTGAACCGTGAGTTTTCCGTGTTTTTTGATGATTGGAATCTTGTTATAAATCTTGTAGTATCATCTTGTAACATATTTTTTCCTGGTTTTTACAGCTTTTGAAAAACCTCAAGCTAATGTATCAGCAGAGGATGAAAGTGATTCAGTTGTTGAATTATCATCTATGAAGAAGGAATCAGAGCATGAAGGCAGTCACAACAAGAAGAAAGGAATGATTCTTCCATTTGAACCACATTCGATTACCTTTGATGATGTTAAATACTCTGTTGATATGCCACAGGTAACATCATAGATTCTTGAAAACGGTTGAATTCCCACAAAAAATATGAAAATTTATTGATGGGTTTATAAAAAAAACTAGAATTCCCATGAAAAGATGAGATTTTATTGATGGGTTTATTAATAAGATCGAATTCCCATAAAAATATGAGATTTATATTGATGGGTTTATGAAATCAATTGCAGGAAATGAAAGATCAAGGGGTGGCTGAAGACCGTTTGCTGCTACTTAAGGGTGTTAGTGGTGCTTTCAGGCCCGGTGTTCTCACAGCTCTAATGGGTGTGAGTGGTGCAGGAAAAACTACTCTTATGGATGTGCTAGCTGGTCGAAAAACAGGTGGGTATATCGAGGGTGATGTCAAGATTTCTGGGTATCCAAAGAAACAAGAAACATTTTCTCGGATTTCTGGATATTGTGAGCAAAATGACATCCATTCGCCTCATGTTACTGTTTATGAGTCTTTACTCTACTCAGCTTGGCTCAGGTTGTCATCAGACGTTGATGAACACAAGAGAAAGGTTAGCTATAATTCTACAAACCCATTTCAACGAGCCCCTTTTCAACCAAAAAGTCCCGTTTTTTGCATTTCCTTGAATGTTGAGTGATGTTTATTTTTTCCTTCCTTATTTTTACAGATGTTTGTTGATGAGGTCATGGACCTTGTGGAACTGAACCCGATAAAGGATTCACTAGTTGGGTTACCTGGTGTCAACGGTCTATCAACAGAACAACGCAAGCGGTTAACCATAGCGGTTGAGCTTGTTGCTAACCCGTCTATAATATTTATGGACGAGCCAACCTCCGGGCTAGATGCTCGAGCCGCTGCCATTGTGATGAGAACCGTTAGGAACACTGTGGACACTGGAAGAACAGTTGTTTGCACCATTCATCAACCAAGCATTGACATATTTGAAGCTTTTGATGAGGTACAAACGGCAAAACTTCATTCCATTGAACATTGATTCAATTCATTGTTTATAGCAAATATATACATCTAATCACTACCGGTTATGCAGTTGTTCTTGATGAAAAGAGGAGGACAAGAGCTTTACGTTGGACCCGTGGGACGCCATTCTTGCGAGTTAATCAAGTACTTCGAGGTATAATAAAACTTTCAAGTATGATTAGACTTGAAATAAGTTGCTGAGGTGGCCATTTGACCACTTATAAAAGGATGACAAGTAATAGACAAAACGTGTTTTAGTTCAACCGAACCCGACCCCTTCAGAAATTTGCATGTTTTAAGTATAACCCTTGAGTAACTTCTATCTAGTTTTCTAGGCTAAATCAAGGATTTTTTTTTCTGCAACAGGCTATTGATGGCATAAGTAAGATAAAAGACGGATATAACCCTGCAACGTGGATGTTGGAAGTCAGCACCTCAGCACAAGAACTCGCTCTTGGAGTTGATTTCACTTCAATCTACAGGAATTCTGAACTTTACAAGTGAGTAGCATTCGATCAATGCTTCCATGCCAATCTATCCCTTCAAAAAGTTATTTTCTTGTTGACTATTTTGTTAACTTTTTGCAGGAGAAACAAAGCTTTAATTGCTGAATTAAGTGTACCACGTCCCGGAACGAAAGATCTGTTCTATCCAACTCAATACTCGCAACCTTTCCTTGTTCAATGTGTAGCGTGTCTATGGAAACAACGGTGGTCGTACTGGCGGAACCCGCCATACACCGCCGTACGTTTTATCTTCACCACATTCATTGGACTCATATTCGGTACCATGTTCTGGGATGTTGGCAGTAAAAGGTACACATCATTGAAAGAATATAATTCCCTTTTCATATAATATTTGACACACTAATCACTTTGTAGAACAAATGAACAATAGTCTTTTTTGCATAACCAGTCTTTTGGGTCAACCCGACCTGAACCATTTTCTACCCATGACCCCAATTTGCACGACCTGCCTGTTTTGTAAGCTCTAGATTTTTTTTCACTTTCTTGATGTGTAACCAACCGTGTTATGTATTCCAGGAGAAGCCAACAAGATCTATTGAACGCAATGGGATCCATGTATGCAGCGGTGCTCTTCTTAGGAATCCAAAACGCATCAGCGGTCCAGCCTGTTGTAGACGTTGAACGAACCGTGTTTTACAGAGAACGGGCCGCAGGGATGTATTCTGCTCTGCCCTATGCTTTTGCTCAGGTTTTAGTCGAAATCCCGTATATAGCGGTTCAGACAGGAGTTTACAGTGTCATAGTCTATGCCATGATCGGGTTCGAGTGGACTGCTGCTAAATTCTTTTGGTATTTGTTTTTTCAATTTTGTTGTTTCCTCTACATGACTTATTATGGTATGATGACCGTCGCCATCACCCCTAACGCCAACATTGCCGCCATCATTGCCGCTTCATTCTATGGAATCTTCAATCTCTTCTCGGGATTCATCATTCCACGACCTGTAAGTTTCAGTCGATAACATTTTTTAAATATATTAAAACACTTTTTTTCTAGTTCTAATATGTATTTATGCTGTAAACAAACAGAGCATTCCTGTGTGGTGGAGGTGGTACTACTGGGGCAACCCAATTGCATGGACTATTTACGGCATGGTTGCTTCACAGTTTGGGGACTACGAGGATGAACTAACCAACTTTGAAACGGTTAAAGGTTACTTGGATCGGTATTTCGGTTACAAGCATGATTTTCTTGGAGCTGTTGCTGGGGTGCACATTGGGTTGGTTCTTTTCTTCGCGTTCATCTTTGCTTACTGCATTCGATCATTTAATTTCCAGAAAAGATAAATTATGTTGTTAGGATTTTGTAGATGAAATACACATCAACCTGTGTAACTACTTGTATTAAACTTGTGATATGTATTATGTATTTGGTCTTCAGTATAATATTAATGAAATTTTTTTTCCTCAAAACTACTTGTTAAACTACATATCTACTTATTGTGTGTTAATTCAATTTCGGTCGCGTATACAAGCGGATAACCTCCGATCTAGGTTGACACGAAACACGACACGAAATTAAATTGAGTAAAAAATGAGTCGATCCGAAAATGACATGAAACAGGTCGACAGTAACACGATAACCCGAAGGTAACTTGTTTAACAAGATTTTTTTATAATAATAATAAAAAAACCCAAAAAACATTTAACTTGAAAATATTTAGAAATTTGAAATTATAAATAAATAACTAATTATAATATAAAAGTGGCGGCACTTTTACAATTTTTAATTTTTTACCTCCAAAGTTAGTGGTCTCATTTAAAATTTTCATTTTGATAAATTAATAAATATTAAATAAAAAAACAAGTTAATATATAACAAGATTAAAATTTACAAGAATAGAAATAAGAAAACAAGAGAGAAGAAAAGAGGAACTCGTAACTCTGGCCTCCAGCCTTCCCTTGCGACGCCGACAACCCACCTCCATCATCGTCATCCACCGTTCAGTCGTCCCTCGTGCGCAACATTACAAGAATATGCAACATTTTTCTGAAAAATAATTCGATATGAAACCTGACATGACAATCAAGTTATTTGACCGAAAACATAATTTGATTTTTTCTCCAAAAAATGGGTCAGCACGAAAACACGACCCGAACCGAACACGAATTAAGTGAGACGAACTGAACACGACACGAAACTAAACTGGATCGAAAATGGGTCGACACGAAAATGGTTGACACAGACACGACACGAACCATTTAACACGAACACGACCCGAATTGTCAGGCCTAGGATTATGTATAACTAGTGGATAGGCCCCCATAGATGCGGGCTTGTATTTTAGGTTTTATTTGATAAGTTTAGATAATAATAGAGTTAATTATCATGAAATTAGACTAAAAACGTTTACTAACTACAACTAAAAAACTTTTATTTTCTGATATAACTTGTGACGAAAATTATATACTTAAATGGATTTATTTGAAAAACAAAATTGAACTTACATAGTCATATGTCTATAACACAACCATGAAAACAGTTGATTTACTCTTTAACCTCGTTCATCTTATGTTTTTTATAGAAATTCACATGACAATAACATTGACACATTGTCTAATGTCTACAAAAAAAAAGAAGAAATAAAATTATGGCATATGTGAAATTAACGATTTCCTATAACATTTTCGAAAATTACCCACAAGAAAAATAGAGAAATCTATGACCATTCAACCTAGAACAAAACCAAGAAAAATATTGATAGTTTTTTTAATATTGATACTTGATGTATGATAACTTAATACATCTCTCATAATTATAAATTAATATGTTTCAATCTCTTAGTAAGCATATCTCTCATATGTATTATAATGCATATGTGATATTTGATTATAGGAGCAAAATAACACTCACAATATGATCATGTTTGTATGTCTTGTTCGTACATAACTTGCATATGCTCAAGTTGAGAGTGGATATTAAACCTATCAATGGCCCGTTAAACTCTTAAGTAAAACAATATTATATTTTAAATCAAACAAATTATAAAAAAAATAAATGGAGGGATATACAATAATACATTATTTTGAGCTATAAAGTTAGTATTTTATTCAACTATTTACAAAGAATATAATTGCTTATAAGATTTTTAAGTTGTTCACAAAATTATCAATCATCGATTCTTACCATTTATAATGATCAAATTGATCTGTAACTTTTTAAAATAAATTACTAAGGGGCTATTTGTTTGCTGCTTAATGAAACCATTCAGCGTTGATCAGCATTCAGCCTGTTTGATTACTGTTTCCGAATGAAGACTGTGCTGAATAAAACAGAAGAATGCAGCTGAATCGTTTTATTTTAAAGTACATTCTGAATCATTAAGCACCAAGTAATTTACCCTAATACTCCTTCTTTCACACGTTGTATTGTTAAACAATCATATATTATAATATAATATATCACTATTAAGTTTAAAATGGTAATTTACATCATTTAGATTGTTTATTTAGAACCTTTATTAAACAATATGTCACACTCAGAGATAGTGATATCGCCAAATTTAGATATATATTTTAAGCGATATCTGTTTTATTTTAGCCTGTTATTGTTCATAAATAAGTAAAAGATACTTAATTATCTTCATTTATTGAATTTCAGGTCAAAAAGGCGGATGATGAA